>PVLD010017923.1:0-40418 GCA_004027595.1 Dinomys branickii | reverse complement strand
GTAGGTTTAGAGTTTCTGTTTTAATGTTGAGGTCTATGATCCATTTTGACCTGAGTTTGGTGCATGGTGATAGACTGGGGTCTATTTTCAGTTTTCGGCAAGAGGCAAGCCAGCTTTTCCAGCACCATTTATTAAACAGGCCTTCTTTTTTCCAGTGGGTTTGGTTGACCCCTTTGTCAAATATTAGGTAGCTGAGTGGTAATAAAATCAACCTGGTACTGGCTAAATAACAGACCTGAGGATCAATGGAACAGACTGGAAGATGCAACCACAACAAAAAACCAAAAGTGCTTTAAAATGTACTTTGTGCTTGTTTTTTATCTGTTCTAAGTTTGTCATTTAACACTCGTATACTACATATATAAATAAATATATTACCTATCTAAATTGAGTCAAATTGGAAAATTCTACCATAAAGACATATAATGACCCCAGTCATTCCTTTAAATATATAAATACATGTACATATTAAAAATGTATAGCATTAGAATATGTTATTGCACAAAACAGCACCATATTTCTCTTTTCCATTATTTATTTTCATACCCACTGATGTTATATATGTAATTCCTCTTTTCTCAAGTAGTAAGAATTTAAACTCTGCTTTCCTGCATGTAATCACAGAACTGTGTACTTCTAAATGTTCTCTAGTTTTCACTTTCATTTTACAGGCAACTATATCAAAGAGGACATTTATATTTTGTAGAAGAATATACATTCTATAATCAAAATTTCTTGTATAAAAAATACCTTATAAAACATTTTATTAGCTAGCACTCTTAATAAAACTGACAGTAAGGCAAAGTGCTTTGCTAGACCCTCTTGTATTTATAAGACCATTTCCTTACTTAAATAAGCTAAATCCCATAGTTACTTATCTTCTCAGACAGTTAGCTTACGTGAAAGGATGCAGTTCTTAGGTATTTTAGGTATCTCCCTATGCTCTTTTTTAGGTATTCTTCAAAATGAATATAATAACTGTTTCTTAAAAGTGCTCTTGTTGCTCAGAGGTGAAAAAAATACATATGCTTTACCCAGATACCACATAGCAAGGCATTTTGGCAAATGATTTATGCCTATTTGCCTGCCTACTTTAGTTGCTCATATTTTTCTTTGTAGATTTAAAAAATTTGTAGACTTTTTTTTCAATTCACAAACTCAATTTTCTCCACAATTCTAGTCACAAACCCAAACTGGCCCAGAACAAATCAAATTTCCCCATAAGGTCAGCATGGAGCCTAACCATTGAATTTGATTCAGTTCTCATCCAACTTGATTTACAACCAGAATCATAGAAAGAATCAAGTTTGTGAACTGGGATACCACTGTCCTTGTTTATAGAACAAGGGCTTCCAGAGCTGCTACAGAAAGTGGCAAGGATATTGAGATAAGTGTGCTCAAAGCAAGGGGGAGTATTTTGATGAGAATTTACAGCAATGTGTCTTTTACTGTAATACTTTTTTTGAACATTTTGATCACCCTGGTAAGATACACCATCAGTCTGGGTGCCCATTACCATTTGAATACAGAAAACACCACACACATGCACAGTAGAATATTATGAAGCCATATAAAAGGATGGAAGTCCAGTCATTTGCAACCAAACAGATGGAACTGGAGGCCATCATGTTAAGCATAACGAGCCAGACACAGAAAGACAAGTGTCACATGTTGTTTCTCATATGTGCAAACTGAAACAGTTACAATGATAAATAAATGTTGCAGGGGGAGTCTCCACAAAAGAAGAGCAGCTGACAGCCAGCCTTCCCTGGCAAAGCGAATAGATAGAAATAAATCCAAGATGCTGTATTAGGTTCTCTAGGGTAACAGAACCATTAAAATGTTTGTGTGCATTTGCATGTTGTTAAAGTGGCCTACACAAGCAGAGGCTAGATCATCCCACAATGGCTGTCTTCAAGCTAGAGAGCCAGGGAAACCAGTTCAAGGAGCTAGAAGCCCCAGAGCCAGAGAGACCATGGTGCAGCTCGGAACCAAAGCTGAAGGCCTGAAAACTGCTTCGCAGAGAATCACTTGTGTGATTTCAAGTTCAAAGGCTTAAGAATCTGGTGTGTGATATCCACCACTGATGGCCACAGCAAAATCATAGCCCTGAAGATTAGTCAATCTTAAGCATGCATGTAAGCTTTCCCGTTCCATTCTTTCTTCCTTTGGCCCTATGTCCTGTTGGACAGTGCTGCCCACAGTCGGGACAGAGCTTTCTGCCTTAGTTAACTGACACCCATGCCAGCTCTCTAGACACACTGAGAGGCATGCTTTGCCAGATTCTAACTGGTAAAGTTAGCTCTCTAACTACTCAAGTTGACAACCAGTATTTACCATCACAAATGCGTTTATTGCCTGCACCTGCCTTTCTCCCCCCCCCCCGGAACAAAGAGCAGGTCCTCTCAGAAAGTTCCAGATCCCCTGTCAAAGGAAGGGATCTGGCAGTAGCTCAGTAGTGCCAACTTCAGTAAGCTTCCCTAAAAGAAATCTTGGGGGGAAGTGGAGAACAACTACTGAAATGACACCGAGTGGCTTCCCTGTGGCTCACTTGTGCGAGCAGTGCTCCTGGTCTGGTCTGGTCTGCACCTTGCACACATTTTCAGCAGGATCTATTTTTCATCATTTGGGTGATCAGTAATGCATTTTCTTTCATAGTCAGCTGTGCTTCAGCTCAGTAGCAGCAGCTGTTAAAGGAGTGTATTGCACATCCCAAGGATAATGGAATGCCTCGTGTTTTTAATGAGAAAGATAATTATGTAGTTTTTATCATAATAGTTATTTTTTATTTCCTAGTTACTTCCCATAATTTTCGTTATCACTGCCTGCAAATTATAAATGAAGATCTTATTTTTGAGCCAAAAGCTTGCCAGTAAAATTGACAGATTTTCAATAACGCTCTACATTAGGAGCCATAAAAACATCATTACTCTATTCGCTTTCTGGTCTCTGTGCAGCAGTTCCACAAATAATAAATGATATGAGTGAAGGTTAACAGTGAAGCAGTGTCATCAAATAAATCCCTGGGCTAGTTTGATGGCTGTATTGTGTCCATCAGATTGATTTTTTCCCTTTCTGTGTTCATACTTTTCTTCCTTCATTTCCTTATCAGATGCACTTCGAAACTAGAGAATAAATGAGGTTATCGGAACAAGTGACACTTACAGCCCATTTTTTAAACATTAAAGATTTTCTTTATGTGTCAGGCCCCAAGTATTCTCTATGTGTGGCAGTGTGAACTTTCGGTTCAGTTATGTTCTAAGCAATTTAGACTAGATAGTTAGCTATGACAGGTAACTGACATACATACATGTACATCGTTATCATCAATTTGTAGCTAATATTTCTACAACATTATATGTGTCGCTGTGCCCAGCCGTTTTTCTATGAAGTAGCGTATTTAGTCATCAGAAGACCCTGAAAGATAGGAACTCTTATCATTCTCATTCTCAAATGGGGGGACTGAGCTTTAGAAGGGTGGTGCAGTCTGCTCAAAGGAAACACAGCTTAGTGGAGGAGGCACGGTTTGAACCTCCATTGTCTAACTGTACAACCACTTCCTTTTCACAACATACTAGACTACCTAGACATGTGCTAGGTCTCATAAGAGCAGTGCCCTCTCCTTAAGAAACATCCAAAGATAAAACAAATGTGTGTTCCTTTTTATATAACATGCATGGCTAGTAGTGGTGGCGCACGCCTGTAATCCCACACTCGGGAGGCTGAGGCAGGAGGATTGTTGTGAGTTCGAGACCAGCCTGAACTACAAAGTGAGCTCAAGGCCAGCCTGAACTGCATAGTGAGACCCTGTCTAAAAAGACTATATATATATATATATATATATATATATACACACACACATCACATGCATGTGTGTGTGTTTGTATGTCTGTATATGCATGCTTATTTATTCACAATAATGTATCGCTTAACCAGTGAAAATGCATTTATTTTTTAGGTTAGTTAGAATGAAAGTTATCAGTTACTATTTGCCTGTTTTTCCTTTTAGAAAATACATTTAAAACAGAAAAAAAATGTGTTCTTGTTCGGTCTAATTCTAATTGCATTGCTTTGCTTGTGGCAATGAGTTGAAATGTAGCTAATAAACCAGCTTTCTAGGTTATTCTGCAATGCTGTGTCACAGGGCACAGAGAAAAAGTGGCATGTGTCAACGTTCCGGAAATGTTAGCCATAGGGGAATAGTAAGGGAGGAGAGAGACCGACGTTGGGAGGGAGAGCAACACGCTTGCTTTTCCCCGTTCTCTTCATTTAAGAGTCTCTCAGGCAGACAGGTCCGAGAAACCGTTTGGGTTATTTCAGGAGACATTGTTTTGAACATTCCAAAGTACAAGGTCTCTTCTACCTCGTGGCAACCCTATGAGAAGTTACCGTTCCATTTTACAGCTGAGGAGACTGACTCCAGGCGTCAGCTTCGGAACATGAACAGTGGGAAGGAGCTTGATCTTTGGTGAGGGGATAGACACAGAGGCTCTGCCTGCCGGTTTGGCAAAATTTGGACAAATATAATTTTATGTCTAACCCACCAGACCCATACAGTCTACTGCTCACATTCACGAATAAGACCATTTTAGTTTTAATAGGATACAAAATCACTGAAGGCACCAGGCAGTCTTGCCTCATGTCAAAGTGACATTACAACAGAAATGGAATGTTCTTCCAGAGGGTCGTATCCTTTAAAACAGAAGTTCGGCGAGGTATGGTGGTGCACACTGTAATCCCAGCACCCTGGGAGGCTGACACAGGAGGATTCCACATTCCAACCCAGCGAGGTAACATGGTGAGATTTGTTTTGAAATAAATATAAAAAAGAGCTGTAGCTCGGTGTGAAGGCCCTAGGTTTAATCCCCAGTACAAAAAATAGTTGATGCTTACAGTGGAAGTTCTAATAACCACCATTTTCCCACTTGTTGTGTGCAGCTAAGAATGTGTGAAAAACAAGATGCCACAAAGAATTCTGTTTACTAACCCCACACAGGGATTTTCTCCTGGATTCCGCAGCCCCATAGGGATGACTGTTTAAAACTACCTTATTGAGATTGTTTTCACACAACATAGAATTCATCCTTCTTACGCGTACAATTCAATAGCTTTGAGTCTGTCCACAGAATGATGCAACCATCACTACTAATTGTCAGTCATTCTCATCACTGCGTGAGAAGCTCAGTACCCAGTCATTACGCAGCGCTCCTTCCCCCAAACTCCTGACCACCGCTACGAACCTGTTTTTGTTCTGATGCCCTGCCTATTCGGCACGTTGCCTATAAGTGGAATTATATAATATGTAACCCGTGTGTCTGACTTCTTTCGCTTAGCATAATGATTTCAAGGCCCGTGCATGCTGTAGCCCCTCCTTCCTTCTCACACCTGACCCGTTCTCTGGCTGTGCCACCTGTCCTTGTTCACAGACATTTGCGCTGCCTTTCCTTCTTAGTTGTTATGAATCATGACGCTGTGAACATTCACAGGCAGCTTTCCACATGAGCATACGTCTTCAGTACTCTTGGCTATATACGTAAGAGTCAAACTGTTAGGTAGTATGGAACTCTACCTTTAAGTTCGGAGACGCTGCTGAACTGTTTCCCGAAGTGAGTGCATCACGTTACACTCCTGCCAGCGATGTATGAAGGCTCCGGTTTCTTCGGCTCCTAGTGGGCACTTCCTGCTACCTGCATTTTGTCTGTAGGCCGCCCTGGGAGTGCGAAGGGGATCTCCCTGCTAGTTTGATTGGCCTTTCTCTGGTAACTTATGACGTTGAGCATCTTTCCATGTGCTTATTAGCCATTTTTGTATCTTTTTTGGAGGAATGTCTATTCAATCCCTTTTTAAAATTTGTCTCTATTTTTCAGTCTTAGGAGTTATTAATATAGCTTGGATAACAGTTCCTTATCAGATATATGATTTACAAATATTTTCTCCCATTCTAGGGTTTGTCTATTTATTTCTATTTATTTCACAATTGTGCTTCAGAGCCCTTCAGAGCACAGTTTTGATGAAGTCTAATTTACTTATTTTTTCTTGTGTTGCTATCCATTTAATGTTATCTCTTAAAAATCATCATCTAATATCATGCCACAAAGACTTACTCCCCTGTTTCCTTCTAAAACTTAAAGAGTTCCAGTGCTCAAATTTAGGTTTGTGACCCAGGGTGAGTTAATTTTTTGTGTGGGGTTGGGGGTCTAACTACATTTTTAAAATGTTGATAGCCAATTGTACTGGCACCATTAAAAAAAAAACACATTCTTTCCCGGTTGACTTGAAGATAGATATAAGAAGTGTTCATCGCTGGCCCCTCTCAATTCTCTCCTGTTGATCTGCGTACCTATCCCTATGCTAGGGGTTAGAAAATGGTGGTGTAAGGACACACCTGGAGACCGAGGCTCTGGGAAAGATCGGATTTTATTCCACCTGTGTACAGGCTGTACATATGCTACACACGCATCAGCATATCAGAGAGATATCAGCAGATACTGAGAGGGGAGGCTTCCTAGCTCTCGATGTGGATAGTGTGGCCTCCTGATATGTTCCCTGCTGTTGCCTCCTGGCATTCTTAGCAGAGACCTGGAGGAAGAGATCTGCCCACCTCGAACTGACACCTCCAGAATTGTAACCTAAATAAACCTTTTCTGCTTGTACATTATGTATCTCAGATATTTTTTAGTAATGACAGAAAGCTGACTAACACAGGATTACATCAATCTGAAGGTCATTTTGGGGCGTATTGCTGTCTTAGCAATATTAGACCATGCAGTCATACAGACGACATGTGTTTCCACTTTTGAAGTCTTTCTAAAGTTTCTTTCAGCAGTGTTTATAGTTTTCATTGTACAGATCTTGAGTTCATTTTGTTAAATTTATTCCTAAGTATTCTTTTTCATGCTGTTGTGAATAGACTTACTTTATTAATTTCATTTTTATTTGCTGACTGCTAGTGTATAGAAATATGATTCATTTTTATATATTGATTTTTTAGCTTGAAGCCTTAGTAAGTTTATTACTTTATGAGGATTTCTTATTTTCTATACATGGGACCATGTAACTGTAAAGAAAGATAATTTTACTTCTTTTCTAATCTGAATGCCTTCTGTTTGCCTCATTGCCTTTTTTCTATTTTCAGAGTAGTTAAAATTTAGTACTTGAGTATCATGGCCCCACTATTGAACTCTAAGCCAGACTTAATGAGTTTAGACAGGCCAAGAAGGATATTATTAGTATTACTCATAGAAACGATTTGAGGCAAGACCATCTTGAGAATTATCCAGGACTCGATGTCCTGCTCATGCCACTATGAATGCAGACGTGCACTTCCCTAGCACCGTATCCGTGTGTCTGGAGCGCTGCCGTGTTGGGCGTCTGCCCCTTCAGCTGGGCCTATAAAACAAATGGCCTCCAGGGGATAGAATACAACTGCTTTGCTCTACCTCTAGATCGGCAAGGGACTCTCGTCTGTTGAGCAACTAGCAGGTCAGACCTTCCTCGAAGTGCTAGCGTTGCAACCCTAAGGGAAAGGGCCTCAGTCCTCAGGGTCTTAGACCTGGCAGGAGGTAGACAATGAGCAAGCAAGTGCGTAAGGTAACTACAGCCTGTGGTGAGGGGTGGGAAGAGAGTGGCAGCGGTGGACATAGTGGTGCATGGGGACAGCTAGGCACCAAGCTCCTGACATGGGCACTGAAGCATGTAAGGGAGGACTCGTGTGCCTGGGGCATATGATGGGTGAGGAGAAAGTGCGCAAGGACGACGAGGGGTGGACAGGGCCCAGACCGTGTGAGTCAGGGAGCTTCGTAATGAGGAGGGTGGTCTTCATTCCAAGTGCAGCAGCGGGTCTTTGAGAGGTTGTAAGTAAGGCATATGTGGTCCGGACTTACTTTCAGCGCGTTTCCTCTGGCTGTGTCAAGAAGGGATGCAACGGGGCAGGAATGGATGCAGGAGTGGAATGAGGTGTTACGGTGACAGGTCAAGAGTAGAGATGCAGAGCAGAGATAGAACCCTGACGTATTTGCGTGGTGGACTGACAGGACATGGGAGAAGGAAACGAGCAGGACCGAGGATGCCTAGCTCCAAACATGAATACCTGGAGAGGGGGTAACGTCGCTTACAGGCTGGAAAGACTGCAGGAAGAACTTAGCCATCAAGGGAGCCGTCAGAGTACTGCAATCAGGAAATGTAATATCTCACTGAAAATCTGTGCTGTTGCAAGTGTCAGTGTGAAGCCGTTTATGGCAAAGGAAAATTAAAGGCTTTTAGTAAAGGAGGTCATAAGAGAACTGATTTGGAAAAATATTAGCAATTCTTAAGGAATGTCTACTGAAATCAAGTTGCTAGCTGCTGGGTAAACTCTTTCTTGCAGTGTTTTATTCACACTTTAATAGAGTTCTCTATTATTAAGTTGAAATATTTTTAATTAAGAAAGAAGCACCACCCTCTGGGTAATATTGCAACTATGTAGATACCTGGTAATTAAACTTTTCCACACCTTATAACTGCATTCAAATAATCATGAATGAGTTATTTCAAACCTGCAAATGTTATTATGTGCATCTGTAAACAAACAAAAAGATTTATGTAATAGGCTTTGTAGCTCCAGAAAACCTTTGAGCTATTCAAGAATGCTTACTTCCATAAAGAAAACAAAATAAGCTACCCATTACAAATTCAGATATTCTCTTTAGGGGAAAACCATAACTTTTTATAGGAAAAGAATTGTAAAATGGATCGTGTAACTTTGAACTTCAATCTTCACATCTCTACTTTGAATATCAAAACTGAATTATAGAAGAAAACTTTCAAAGATTATTTTAGGCCATAGTGTGATCTGAGTCAGTTTTTTCATTTAATTGTTAAGCTATTTGGGCATACTATAAAAGAATTAATTTCATTGACTCCCTAATTTATTTGTACCCAGAACTGGAGCAGGAAATATGTGTCATCAGATTTTTTAAAAATTGAACAAAAGTGTACGTAATTTGTGCTCTACAAACTTAAATGAAAGTGAATTTGTAAACTGAGAATTTTAAAAGCATTGTTCTATTATATAAACTCGGCATTTTCTAGGATATATGATACTCTTTGTTCAGAGGAAAGCCATCTGTCTCCCTTTAAATTTGTCACTCAAGTATGCCATTTGCAGCTGTTTTTCCAACAATACCCCACTGTTTAAGGAATTCATAAATGTCTTTCTGACCCTTTCTTGTTTCAGCTACAATAATACTGCATTGTTTTAGAACATCTGTTTGAAGGTCAGGTTGCCCCATGTACTGGGCATATGCTCATCACCCTGGCCCAACTGTGTGGGTTCACTTAGGGGTGACTAGTCCACCCCTGGAAGTCCACCGCCCACTATCCTCATGCTGCCCTGAGCCCCCTGGTAGCCTTCTCCACACAGGTCCTCCCACTGTAAGTCTGTCTGCATTTTTACCCTTCCAAACTGAGAAGGCAAACAGAGTGGACACTGCCCTTCAGCACCAGCGAGGAGTCCGACCAACCTGAATTCACATCCCGGATTTGACCCTCTTGCCCGTGTGACCCCGGACTTCTTCGGTAGCCTCCTTGAGCTTCAGTAGCCTCCTCTATAAACTTGGAGGAAATAAAACTCACTACATGGGATTGTTCTGAGCATTCAGTGAGGTGGTGCATAGAGAACAGCTTGCCCATAGTGCAGCAGGGTATTTTCTCCGGCCTGCTGCTGAGTAGTTAGGAATGTAAACCTGTACACCTTACATCTGAAGACAAATGAAACTTTTTCAAATTCATAAAATTCTAAAAATTAATTCCAAGTACTGGTCAGTATGTTGTAGCTGTATGGTTGTTTACATCTTGCTTTCTCTAGTTAAATCTAGTGCTAACGTAGAGTGAATTCATGTATCTCCTCTGCCAGATAATAAATTAGTGTTTTCTGGGGGATATCCTAAAAATATTTAGAAACTAGAAATGGTATATCTGGTCTTTCCACAGAGACCAAGTTCTGTGTACCTGCCTTATTCAGAGAGTAGAACTGTAGATGCATCTCTTCATGCTTGATAGGTTGACTTGAATTTGGGCAGAATTGGTGGTGGTTTCGTTATTAAATTGGACACTCCTACCAATTAACAGTTTGGAAAATAGTCTGATATTTGATACTGTTGAAACTGTACTCTTATCTCTGAAAAGACAAGGTCATTATCTCAGATTTATCTGTCAATGTATTATGGAAGATACTGCTGAAACCACAGAATTTTGTGATTAAAGGGTTTGTGCTGTTAGTAAAAGGATTTGAATTACGCACAGAAATTTCCCAGGTGGAACTTGCTCGTGGCACTCTTACCTTCTTTTTGAATAATTTTCAGTCCAAACTCCTGCTGTTTCTTTTACTTTCTTTGTATTTAGTGTTTAACATACTTTTAGACAAAGGCAAATGGTCTAGAATAGAAGCATTTTAATATACATTAAAAACAGAATTGTGACCAAAATTCTGGGTAATGGTACAAATTTGTAAACTTATTAAGTCATCTTTATCACTTTTCTGAGTGGAAAAAAGCAGCTCAGTATACAAAATGTTCCAGTTACTGTTATGAAGAGAAGAAATTTCAAGTTTTCATTAAGTTTAAGAAGGTGAGAAGCCTTGACCAAAAAAAGGACTAACAGAAGTCTAAGTCAGTGCCAATGCATGGACTGTTTAGCCAAAAACTAGCTCTTCTCCAGCATTCTCCAACAAAAACTATCCAACAAATTCTCCAACAAAAACTATCAGTTCTCCCACATCCTAAGGCTAAGGTTAGCATCCAGTTCATCAGAGGTTCACTGTAAAAATTTGTTCTTGCTGTTCTCCTTATTTCAAATAGGAGTAAGTCATACTCCCCACTTTGCTCTGTAGGGGGCGCTGGGCTGGCAGTACTTCCTAATCACTTGGAGGTTGGACGCCTAAGAGCCTTCTATGACTTGAAAGGCTTGGGGCACCTCCCGCGTACCAGGCTGTCCTCAGGGTGCTCCGTACTTTATCTCCAGTCCCCATCTCATCTCAACCCCTTAGCATATTCTTTATTATTCCTTTTTAACAGACAGGTTAGCAGAGACACTTTACTTTCCTCACGTCTAAAAGACAAGGCAGCATCAAACCTACCATCTGGGTCAGAAAATCCAATGCACCCTCCACCACAGTGACCAGCTCCCTCCAATGAGAGGCCACTGAAAAATTCAATGCAATTAACTTCTATTACCATTTTAATTGTTTTTTGTTTTTTGTTTTTTTTTCTTGAGGCAATGTCTCACTGTGTGGTTCAGGCTGGCCTTAAACTCACTATGTAGCCCAGGCTCAACTCAAACTTCACGTCATTCCTCCTACCTCAGCCTCCTGAGTGCTAGGACTACAGGCATGCTTTAAAGTGGTCCAGTGTGCATTAGTACACACAGGATTCAGTCTATGTGTCACAGCTGTATTACAGTCAAACTGTAAACAGCCTAAACTCAAAGTTCTCATCTTCGCACTACAGAAGCTTCAGTTTGTTTCCCTGCTATTGTCAGTTCTGTAAGCCGTCTCAGTATTGTTTTCCTTCTGCGTCTTTAACATTTTAAACCACTATTTATCAAATGGCTCTTATTCTTGTCTGCATCCAAGGCTACAGTTGCCTTGAATGTGAGGTGAGAGCTCTCAGCTTGGTTTTGCCAGATTCCTTCTAGTGTATAGTCAGTTGCTAGACTAAGGAAGCTCCTGAACATGGAGGTAGATGCTGGAAAACTAAAACTTGTTTTCCACCTCATTCTAGTGTTAATAAAAAGAGTTCAGCTATATTTGTCAGTAATTCTTTCTGAATATTAGCAAGCTGCCAAGGTAAAATGTATGGAAATGTACTTCTATTCAGGTCATGAATTAGAAAGATTATTTTATGCAAATAAAGCACATCAGTATAAGGTCGTTTAAAAACTCTTTTCATAACCACCCTCTTCAAAACGAAGACTCACATATATGAAAGTCATCTCTCTGTCTTTACAAGGAATGTTGCTAGGACTGAATCTTGACTACGTAAGGACTCTCCACCTGAGTAGATAGTGAAGTATGAGTTGTATCAAGTGTTGTCAGGTGTGTCCAGGTCCCATGCTGCAAGGTTTGTGACAGCTTTTTAGCAATGTTGGCTCTGGCCATGCCTCAGAAAATGTGACTGACTAACACTGGTGTAAAAACACCATCTCTATTCTGACCAGTTGATTGTTTGAAATGGACCATCCCTTGATTTAGGCTGTGTAAGTTGATGTGACATCCCTTAAATTTAGCAAAGATTTTCAGGTTGTGCTGTGGCTTGCTCCTTAAGTTTTCATTTACCCCTCTGTCCTGTGAAGACACA
Source organism: Dinomys branickii (assembly GCA_004027595.1). Lineage (NCBI taxonomy): Eukaryota > Metazoa > Chordata > Mammalia > Rodentia > Dinomyidae > Dinomys > Dinomys branickii. Next base: position 28,086 of record PVLD010017923.1, on the reverse strand, counting down.
CCCTGAAAGCTCCTATAAATTGTGGGTGAGCTGGGTGCACACATGGTCACTACAGCTCGAGTTTGTTGGTCCTGTCTTACCATGCTTTCTGTTAGCAGGCCTACATCCCTTGCGAATTGGAGCAAACTCTGTAGATATACTTGCTTAGGAATTAAAAACATGTTTTCTGGAGAGTGAGCTGGTGAAGAGCTGCCCTGGAACACTAACTAATTTACCATCAGGTATTATTTAAAATGTCACTATAGGGATTAAACAGTCTGTAAATAGCAACGAAGAGGAAATTAATCCTCCAGTAAAATGGTCATGGATGTTTAAAATTAGCTTTGAGAAGTAGGCTTTCTACTTTTCCTGCTAGCACATAAGGTCAAAAAACACTTGCCAAACTTCCTAATGACAACCGCAAAATTCTTTTTTTTGGTACCTGGAATCAAACTCAGCCTTACGCTTGCCAGGTAGGCGCTTGTACTACTGAGCTGCATTCCCCAGCCCCTACAACATTCTTAATAATATGAAATTAAACCACCACTGATACTGGTACTGACTCACCAACTAAATTTTTTTCACCAGAACTGCCCAGACTGAGCTGCCAGTGACTAACAAGTAATCACGCTCTAAAAATTCTTTCTGAACCGTTGACTTCTCTGTTCTTGTTGATTATGGGTAGGAACACATATCAAAAGCATGTTTATTGGTGCATTTTCACAAGCTATCCAAACCCAAGGAACCATCATCCAAATCAAGAGGGAATAGTGCCCAGACCGCAGAATCCCCAGGCTCCCTCCTGTCACTGTCCCTTCCTCTCACTGTCCCCTCACAACTACCCCAAGATTAGTTTGCCCACTATAAATTCCTCTGTGCCTAGCTTCTCTTATTTGCCGTTTGTTTGTAAGATGTAATGCACTATTCATTTCACTGTTGCACAATATCCTACTCTATGAATATAACATTTATCTATTTTATTGGAAACTATTAAGAATACATCTTTTGGTAGAAACTTATACTTTTGTAAGATTTTGACAGGAAACCATTTGGCCTTGCATAGTTTAGATTAAATTACAGGTATTGCCAGGCACGGTGGTGCACACCTGTCGTCCCAGCACTCAGGAGGCTGAGGCAGGACAATCATTGGGAGTTCGAGACCAGCCTGGGCTACAAAGTGAGCTCAAGGCCAGCCTGAACTGCATGGTGAGACCCTGCCTCAAAAAAAGACAAAAATAAATAAATAAATAAATGCAAATAAATAAATAAATTACAGATATTTTCTTTTTTGTGGCTTTGCATCAGCATTACTGATTCCATTTCATTTCTTGTTCTACGTGATATTCCCTGTGCCCTGAGAGTCAGCCACAGTCACAAAGCAATTTTTAAGCTCCAGGACAGGAACAATAGTCCCAGTTTTCTCCCAGTTCCATCCTTCTTCCGTGTGTTATCAACAGGGTGAGGCTGTTGGTTTGGTCTTCTCAGTTTTCTCCACACCACCCCTGTAAATGTAGCCTTGTTTTATCCACAATTCAGTGGAGCTGAGTCTTAGCTGAGACTCACAAAATTATATGGGAAGAGATCTGATCGGTTAAACGAGGCTGTCTTATAATCTTGAGAGCTGTGATGGGGCACCAAGCGTCAAGAAGAAAGGTGGTTTGTTGTCTTGTGGGTGCGTGTGTGTGTTTCTCTTTGCTGGAGTTGTAAGCTTTAATCATTATGGGGGCTCTGTGTGATTATTGCTATACTTCAGCGTACACTACCTTGTCTGTAGTCCTTTCCTCAGAGTTCTGATTTATCCTGCTGCTTGTAAGACCTGTAAAAGCAAGAGCCATATATTCATTATCTTTGTGACTTCACTGGCTTAGGCTCCTAATACCTGAAAAAAGATAAATGAATGGCTTTGACTTAGTAAGCAGAGGACTTGCCTAGAAATCTGGACACAGCTAAGTAGTATAGCCTTCAGCCCACTGCCTCATTCCTAAGCAAATCGGATGGATAATGCCATCTTTCCTACGGGGATATTTTGAAACAAAATTGAGTTATACATAACATTCTGAGCCTTTCAGAGTTAGAATTACATAAGGCACTTTGCCTCTCAGCAGTTGCATAATTTAGTTAGATATCTTTTGCTGGCGTCCACTTTAACATGAAGTCTTTATTGCAAGCCTCCTTTAAAAACTAATAATAATAAATGATTTAGCCTTTCTGGTGATTTTGAAATGGCTTAAGAGATTGCAAATCAAAGATGTCTCCGAGAACTAAGTTAATTTACCTGTCTCTGCCACCGCTTGCTCTGTTCACGACCCTGAAGGAAGTCACTTGCTTTCTCTGTTCACTGTTGGCTGCCCCCTCCAGGGTGTTGTCAGAATACATTGCACTGCTGTATGAAGTAAAATCGTGGAAATACAGAGTTCTCAGCAAAGAACCTGATGGTTCCTGGCATAGACTAGGGTCTCAGGAAGTATTTGTGGAATAAGTTAATGACTCAATCCATCTTACTTCCACCACTGCGGATTACTGCAGTACCGATGCAAGAGAGAGGAACAGGAGGAGATGAAGTCCCGCAGTCTTCCTCAAGGGCACGCCCCCTGTGACCTAAGGCCTCCCGCGAGGCCCCACCTCAGAAAGGTCCCACCACCTCAGGGATGCCCTAGGCTGGGGGCCAGGCCTTTAACACATGAGCCTCTGGGAGACACTTAAAACCCAAACTACAGTTTAGTATTTTCTGATAACGTTCAGCTCAAAAGTTAGGATACCGCTAGTATAGCTGCTAAACATCTGATATATACTGTATGATTTGATTTAGCCCACTGAATATTCTGTGATGTGTGCTATGGTCTCCACTTGACAGAAGAAGAAACTGAGATTTAGAGAATTTAGGAAATTGTCCTAATCATATACAGCTGGGAAGTGGAAACATGAGACCCCAGACTGAGATCTGTCATTCCTGGCGTATCTTGTCTTATTTTTCTGCCTTAGTGCGCAGAATTGGTTCAGATGCAGTACAGGCTTGTAAATTCCATAAACAAAGTGAATGGGTGAATTAATCCTGCTGAATATATATTTAAGAACTCTTAAGAAAAACTGTGAACTTTAAAATGTCATTTTTCATTTCTAAAGCATGCTTTGGGAATGCCAAGCTAAATAACATACCTCTGTGACATTAGAATGTTCAGTTTCATTTTTTGACAAACAAACAAAAAAAACTGAAGCAAAGGCCAGCAAGTCAGTTGTCACTGTTACACCCAAAGTCCAGTGCTTGGTGTTCTCAATGTCACACCTGATTACCAAACTGTATTTTTTATTCAGACATAATTCCTATGCCATAAAAGTTTACCCTTTTTAAATAGGCAGTTCAGGAGTTTTCAGTGTGTTCTATAACCACTGTCATACCTAACCCCAGGTTGTTTTCCTTACCTCAGAAGAAGCCATGCAGCCCTTAGCAGCAGGCACTTCCATTCCTCTCTCCAGGCCCTGGCATCTACTAGTCTACTTTCTACTTCTCTGTATCTGCCTGTCCTGGCCTTTTCATGTAGATGGACTTGCAGAGCATGTGGCTGTTGTGCCTGGCTTCTTTCATTTAGTTTATGTTTCCAAGGTTCATCCAAACTGTAGCATATATTAGTCCTAGCCGAGCGTGGTGGCGCAGGCCTACCTGTAATCCCAGCACTTGGGAGGCTCTGGAAGGAGGATCGCTATGAGTTCGAGACCAGTCTGGGCTACAAAGTGAGCTCAAGGCCAGCCTGAACTGTATAGCAAGACCCTGTCTCCAAAAAAAAGCATATATTAGTCTTCATTATTCTTTATCATTGAGTTATATTCTATAATATGAATAAACAAAAATCTACTCAACTGATACACATTTAATTGTATTCACTTTTGGACTATTAGAAACAAGGCAGCTATAAGGGTTCATGTATGCATTGTGTTGTTTTGTTTTATTTTGCTTTGTTTTGTTCTGTTTGTTGAGACAGGGTCTTGCTATCTAGCTCAGGCTGGCCTTGAACTCACAGCGACCCTCCTGCCTCAGCTTCCCGAATACTGAGATTACAGGTGTGCACCACCAACCCCCAGCTTCATGTACATGTTTTTGTGTGCACATGTACTTTCAGTTCTCTGGCTAGGTGACTAGAAGTGCATTGCTGAGTTCTGTGCTAACTCCGTGTTTAACATTGTGAGAAACTACCGCAGTTTTCCAGAACAGTTGCCCAGCTTTATCTGCCAGCCCAGCGAGGCCTGAGGGTCCCAGCGCCTCCACGCCCGCCAGCTCTGCTTATCACCCCTTTCCCGCTGTAGTCGTCCTGGTGCAAACGAGCCCTCCCTCGTGGCACTTCTGAGATGTGTTTCTCTAATAACAAAGATTGTGAGCATCTCTCCATGTTTTTATTGCCCCCTCAACTGCTTTTCAATTTAATATCTTTCCTTTTTTATTCTTTTATGTAGAATATAAATTTCGCTCTTCTTGCGATATTCGTTTTTCCCCAGAAACTCTCTCCAAGCGTATTAAATGCTCATAAATCCTCCGCAAGATTGCTGGTGTCTCCTGGTGCCAATCTGCCGTGAACATAAGAATGTAACTGAATTTCCACTGGCAACTGCCCTGAAAGTCTCCACATCACATTATTAGATAATAAGCTTTGAAAGGCCTCAAATTGTGATGATGGTGATGCTTTGTTTAAAAAGCATTAAATGACAGAAGGATTAAAAACTGTTTTCAAAATTATATTTTCTCAACTTTTTATATCACTGTAAGGCAAAAAAATTAATAAATAAAAGGAAGAGAAGGCAACAGAGACTTCAAGACAGCATGGCAGGGCATGGCCAGCAGGACGCAGAGGGAGAACAGTGGAGGAGGGCGGAGACAGACTCTCCGAGGCCACGCCCCCAGTGACCACCTCCTCCAGCCAGGCTTCCGCTCCCAAATCTCCTCTAGCTGTAAACTCAACAGTGGACTCATCCATGATCAGTATCAGACCCTCGTGAGCCAGTCACCTCCCCAAGCCCCAGCTTTGAGTGCATGAGACTTTGGGAGACATCTAGATATAAGCCATAACACCTTACCTGTTCCCATCTTGCATTTATATTTTATTTGATGGCTTTTAACAATAGTAGTCATTTCCAGTTTTACAGTGATTTGAATACACTTGATGGTAGTGCTCAACAATGCTAAAATTCATTGATTCCATTAAAAACCTGGCTTCTTTATGGTAAATTGGCTTTCTTTTTTAAAAATTGTTTTCAACACTGATAATACTGATTGATAATCACAGCACTCTAGGAGGCAGAGGCAGACAGAAGGCAAGTTCAAGCCCAGCCTGAGCAATGTAACAAGACTCTTCCTCAAAATAAACAATTTTAAAAGGGCTCAAGATGTTACAAAGGCCCTGGGTTCGATCCCCAGTTACACCCCCTCCATTAAAAACTGGTTCTAATTTTTATTTATTCAATCCACAAATACTAACTGAGCACCTACTAGTCACCAGTGGGATTAAGGTAATCATGGTGCTGACCTATACAAGTTCATGGTCTGCTGTAAAGTCAACAAACAGTTGCGTAGCTGCAAAACTTTTCTTAAATTGTGATGAATGTTAGAAGTGAAACTTTTTGAGCTATATGAGAGCATATGATAGAGGAGCTGACCCAATCTGTAGCTGTGAGAAACAGCTTCCTTGAGGAAGAGACACAACATATGGTACCTACAGGATGCCAACCAGCTAGCCAGACAGAAAGCAGAGGGAACTAGCATGTACACAGGCATGAGCATGGTGCTTTTGAGGACCTCAGCAAAGGCCATGTAGCTGACCTGTCGGGCAGAGAGAAGCTTGGACAGGTGGAGTGGGCATCTCTCAAGGTGTGGAAAAGATTCAGGCTTCTGCCAGCAGGAAGCTATCGCAGGACTTAAGGTTGTGCAGTAGCATTTATTGGTAGCCCATAAAATTAAGGTCAAGTGACCCTTTGTCCTGTTATTTTCCGCTCTCTCGGTCAGGAGTACAACTGGAGAAACTATCAGACCAGTGCAATGAGTGAGTCTGAGTTGCAGATGTTAGCAAGCCTGCAGCGGCAACAGAACGAGGAGCTGGAGGACCCTGGGGCTCCGCACGGCCTGAGTGCATCCCAGGTCGACAACTGCAATGTCAGCATCAGCAGCAGCAGCGACGACACAACCACCTGGAACTCCTGCCTGCCCCCCGTGAGTTCTGCACTTTGCATTCATTTCACCTGGTGCTCCTTCACACCCAAGCAGCAGCAGCCTTGGGAAAGTGAGAGTCAGAATGCGAACACTGCCCACAAGAGATGGTCACAGCTTATTCTGAAACAGTGTTTTGGGTTAGAAATTAGGAGATGCCATTGTCTTTTCTTAAATCGTCTTACTTACTCTTGGAAGATGTGTGCATATGATAATCTCTTATCTCTATCCATTTTATGCCACCATAACAGAACACTGGAGACTAGGTGATTTGTAAACAATGTAAAGCACAAAGATTTACTTCTTATAGTTCTAGAGACCAGAAAGTCCAAGGTCAAGAAGCCTGCATCTTGCAAGGCCCTCCTTTCTGCATCATCCAGTGACAGAACACGGAGGCTAAGAGAGCAAGAGCAAGACAGAAAAAGCTGTGGAGGAGGCTGAGTTAACCCTTTTGTAAAGTACCCCTTCCCACGCTGTCCATCCCCTCCCACAGAAATGGGCTAACCCCGTCAGGCAGGCCGAGCCCTCATGATCTAATGCCTCTTGAAGACCCCATTTCTCAATCCTGTTCCTTGGCCAGTTAAGTGTGCAACACAGGAACCTCAGGGAAAAGGGATAACAATGATGGAAAGAACTATTCAGAGAAAAGAGAATAATTTTACTGGAAACTCTTGAGTGCTCCGTTCTGTACCTGCTCTAAGCACGAAGTCTGCTGCACAAAAGAGGCTCATGGCCTGTTACATACGTATTTATTAAATGAAAGATCAAAAGGGAAGAATCTGCAGATCTGCTAAGTATTGCTCAGATGAGAGGGCAGAAAAGAGCCTTTTGTAGATGCTCCTAGGTAGCTGCTGACTCCGCCTTGTGAGTACAAGGTCCTGGGCTTTGGCGATGTCATATAGGCTTACGTCCCTGCGTGTTGACATGGAAGCACTTTTGGTATGGCAGTCCCACCACGAGGGCCCAGCAGACTAGTGGGAGCAGGTCTCAGATGAGACCTCTAGTCCTAGTTCTGTGAGGAATCTCCATACTGATTTCCACCATGGTCACACCAGTCTACACTCCCTCCAACAATGGAGGAAGGTCCCTTTGTTCCACATCCCCACCAGCATTTGTTATTGGTCAATTTCTTGATAATGACCATTCTTTCTGGGGTGAGATGGAATCTCAAGAGCTACCATTTTCTTAAGCATCTAGAGCCATTTCAAACTCTTCACAAGCCAGAGAGCACTTACATATAAAGATACATTCAACATCATATCAAACATTAAAATATACTTTCATTCAACAATAAATATAGCTTCTTGAAATTGAACTTTTGAAAGAAAATATAAAATCATATGACTTAGATTCCCATTTATATATAACTAGGTAAAGACTGAGTTGACAGTGGATGTTATTTAAGTATTTAATAAATATTAATTTTGCAGTTTACTTTTGGTATCTTTAAGCCAGTTTTTTCAAGTCTGTAACCTCTTTGTAGCTCTTGGAAGTCTCAGAGGCCCTGGCACCCATTGCTGATACGTGTCCCTTAGATACTCCTTACGGCTGCCCTGGGCAGTAAGCACAGCTGGAATTGCCATCCCATGGGGGAGGCTGAGGCTGCAGGGAAGTGAATCGCACCTGGCTTGGCCTGACTCCTAACCCGAGCTCCTAACCACTGTGATGTGACAGCTTATTGATACTATATATAGCACGGGTGTCAAATGCGTGCTAAAGATATGCCGTGCAAGGTGAGATTTATGTGCTCGGGAGAGAACTGGCAGGACTTTACCGGAAAAGAAATTCCAGTTGGTTTCAAGGAGATGTGAAAGGAAAAGAAGTAGCTGTCTTTAATTAGGGCTTGTCAGCTCACCTTGTCCACCCTCCAAGAGTCTTATGCCTCAGCTGTGCTTTCACTAAACACCGCCATCAGGCACACAGAACACCTGAATGTGTAACTGTGTTCTCCTCACTATGGCTTCAGAGTATCCTTGTAGCCAGAGCCAAGATCGTAAGAGTCAGGTGCAGATTTTTGTTACTGCAGTTTGTCATGGAGCTGAAACAGTGCCTTTCTTCTGAAATATTCCTCAGCAGTCATTTAAACCACAAGTAAGAGAACAGTAGCCTCCTGATAGAGCTTATTATGCCATGAAGCAGCTCAGAGACCAACATTACAAAGGGCAAGCTGAGGAATGATTATTTATGGACCGAGAAGTCTGAATTCTTGGTTGCCCTGGATACCATGCTCTCATCACTGTCCTGTTCTGGCAAGGACAGAAGTCTCCTGCATGACAACTACTTTACTCTAAAAGCATACAGCCAAAAATAACACCATTAGTAATGAACTTAATAACCCCGCTATTTGAAAACAGTCTCTTTTTTAGACAGAGAAAATATTGAAAATCCTACCTCTGGTATTCATAAGATATGTTTATTTTTGCATCAAATTCAGCTTATTCCAATATTGAAGCTATCAACAAATGGGAAATTGCATTCCCTAATGAAGTCTGCATCCTGCCGCCCATATAGAGTTTAAATAGAGCAATCTGCAAGCATTGTTGCTGTCTGAGAGTTCATGCTTTCTCCGTGGAAATTGTATAGGGACAGTGAAAAAGAAGAAATAAAAGAGCTCACAGCATTATTAACCAGAACGATGTCCTTCTCCCCTTCTCAGTGAGCGGAGCCACCGCTCACACTGGCGTGGGCGGCATCCCCACTCCTCCCACGCTCTCATCACCTAAACCCTTCGGCCTCCGAGCCTGAGACGCCATTGCTTGCCTCTTAAGCCTCGCCACCTCATACCACAGCCTCGCCGTGTTACTGTTCCTCTGAATCCCTTCAACAGGCCCTCAACAGCTCCATCTCCAGTCCAAGCACCACAGCCTGGTGGTTAGGAACATCTGTCCTTGGTTCAAATCCAAGCCTCATAAAGCACGTGGAACTCTGTCTGAAATGTAGTAAAGCATTTATTCAACAAAGTGATCTTTCCAAAGCCTATATCTGATCTCTTCAGTGAATCTCTTCATAAAGCCCTTCAGTGGCCCCCCACTACCTCTACTTTATCACACAGGGGTCCCATGATGTGAGACCTCCCCCATCTCACCTTCATCTCTTATTGCTCCCCATCTTTGACTCCACATTTTAGTCCCAATTATAATTTCCTAAACGCACTCACTCTATGCATAACCCATACATTGCACATGCTTTTCCCCCAAGACCACTCCAAAGCCCTCTGTAACCCTTCTGCAGACCTCCCTGTAAGGAACATTCCGTCCTCTAGGCCGTAGAGCCAGGAATACCTCCATATTAAACTTTGTGTGCTTGATTGTCTCATATTAATCCATTGCACACATTTTTAAGTGATGCAGTACACCATGGACTAGGCTACGTGCGGGAACACAAAACTACAGTAGTCTTGAGATGTTCACAGTGGTAGAGGGAGGCAGAGAGGTAGAAGGTCACTGAATCCAGGGTGACGAGTGATAACGGGGCACAGAGTTGCGGAAGGTGTGAGCGGGAGGACTTCCTTCCCCCAGGGGCTTCGGGAACACGTTCGCAGAAAGGGCAGTAGTTAAGCCAAGGCCCAAGAATGAGTGCAAGCTCTCCACGGAGACAAGCGGTTAGGTGATTTGTAAACAATGTAAAGCACAAGGATTTATTTCTTATAGTTCTAGAGACCAGAAAGGCCAAGGTCAAGAATTAGATCTGTGGAGATGAGCACAGTCTCTCCTTTACCAAAATGACCTCTGCCTGGTGCCTTCATTTCTACATCTGCTTGCATAGAGACTTGTAACCAATTCTGTCCTCCCCCTGGGCTCTTGTCCTGGAGATGCCAAAGTATGAAGTCCAGGGACACAGCAGTGGGGAACAAGCCAGGTGCAGTGGTACCTCAGCTTATGAACTTTATGTGTTGCACCATTTGGGGGAAGATGGCTGTGGTTGTGTTTGTCACCTAATGCGGAGTTTACAAAAAGAAGCAAAACTGTACTGAACACTTTTGTTTATAAAGTCAACTGTTTGCAAACAGAGGCATTTGTGAGCCAAGATATTACTGTATAGTTTATTAGAAATAACAAAAGCTCTCTCTGACCAAGAAGGGCTCCAAGGAAGGATGCCACAGAGGAGCCCAAGTTCACGTGTTTACATGCGTTTTGCTGTGCACACAAAAATGAGACAGTGAAACAGTGCGGCTGTGGCTTTTAGCGAGGCTTCTGACATCAGGGGGCGCACACTTCCCTGGCCCTCCCACTTCCCAGGTCCTTGTCCTGTGAAACAATGTGGTTGCTGTTTTTTAGCTAGGCCTGTGGCATCTGGAGACCAGGCTCCCTGGGCCAGACTTTGTGAGCCTCTTCCCTGTTGTGCTCCTGTTTTCCCAGGGCTTATCTCAGTTTACTGGGGTCCCTATCTTATGTATTGTTGCTCTATTTCCTGGAAATGCATTTGCCTGTCTTACCCCTTTCCAACATATAAGCTGGAGAACTGCTCTCTACTCCAGCAGTTTTTGTTTTGTTTGTTGGCTAACTTCCTTATTAAAGATGTATGTTTAGAGCAGTTTTAGGGTCACATAAAACTGAAAGTGCAGGTATTTCCAGATACCTCCCCTTACCACTTACGCACAGATTCCCGCATTACCAGCAGGCTCAGTTGCAGCACCGACCCCAGCAGTAACTGTTACTCATACCCCTAGGCCTGGTGTGAGCTCCTTAAAGACTGAGTAAAGGCTTGTCCCACCTTCCACACTGAGCCTGGACCCTGGCGCAAGGCATGGCGGCTGGTGGTCAGTTATTGGTTGAATGAATCAACCAGTAGTAACAAAAATTTTTTTTACTCTAAAATAAGGTAATTTTCCTCCAAAATTGAACATAACATCAGATCTGTTTTGCTAAAGTAATTCTCAAGTGGCACAGATGGTATTTTATATTCAACATTTGATAAGTGGTTATTAAGTAGACATCTGCAGGAAAGTGTTCCTCAGCCCAGGGCCTAATACCCAAAGTAAGAAAGAGAGATGTATGCAGGTCACATTCAACGCAGTATCTTTGCACAGCAACTGCACACACACACTTTGCAGTCTGAAACCACAGAGCCAATACACAGTAAAACGAGGAGGCTTTAGCAGAATCTATTGTGTTTACTATATGTTTTGATTGGTTGGCTTGACTCAATCTCTGTACAGTTCAGAGTAATATGTACCATTTAAAAGGTATTTAGATACAATAAATTAGTCTTTAAAAGTTTAATTAAATGTACCCATATTTCTCAAAGCAAATTGGCTTCTGTAGGCATCTTGCTAAATAAATCAAGACTACTAAGAAATCCATTGGCCTTTGAGAGATAAATTTTTCAAAGTTTCTAACTTAGAACCAAATTCAATTAAAACAGTACTTTACCACTTCCATGTAAACCAGACTACTACAACCGATCAATTTTGGGGGTTCCTGTTTAGAATAACCCTCATGGTATTTTTTTTAAAACTGAGCTCTAGGCAGCCTTAGAGGGGAGATAGGAGTTAGTTCCAATGAATTTTTAAGTGAGTTTTATCTTGCTGAGAGATTTTTGTTGGCAGTAGCATAAAGCTATTGTGTGTGTGTGTGTGTGTGTGTGTGTGTGTGTGTGTGTCTGTTCTGTTTGAGTGAAAGGAATAGCTAGGGAGAGGCATGGCTTCGTGTGATAAACAAAAGAATTTAAATTCCACCTGAGCCCATATCCCAGCTTTGCCACTTACTGGCTTCACCTTTACAGGTGGAGTACAAAAATGAGCCCTGTATTGCCATTGTGTAAACTGAGTTAAGTGCGGGGAGCGCATGCAGACTGTGGCTCCCCAAGGGTGTTCTCCTCAGAGGGCCACTGGAGTGCTGGGAAAATAGGGTCTTTTCCCTTTTTATGGCTACTGAGGGCTACAGGGAGGGGTAGCAATTCTCCTGTGCTTGTTTTGATGCGAGCTTAACAGGGATATCTGGAATGACCCAGCAGAGCTTTATAGATAGGCTCTTTCATGATTTTACTCTTCGTTCCTCCAAGAACCTACACTCCAGAAAAGCACACCTATAACATATATGCCGCCCTCTGAGCAGAGCCCCAAAGCCATCATGCAATTCCCATTACACAACCTAATATCAAGCCCACAAGTCTTCTTAGCTTGCCAAAAAAAGAAAGAAAAAAAATTAAAGTTCATTGCAGACATCCGTCAACGTGGCATGTTGAACAGCCTAATATTTAGAGAAAAACGAGGCAAACCTCACTTAATGAAGTGATAAGCATATGATAAGTTTCCTAGACAAGTTATTTACAGCCTTGATTAACCTTGTAACATTACTGCCACTTGCACTGGTTTTACACAAAGACATAAAAATATTGTCTTTACCTTTTAACATAGCGGTATTATCTCATGACGTGCTCTCATATTTAGCGTTCACTTCTCTCCCTCACTTCTAGCAGCTTGATCATAGAAAAGCCAAACTGCCTGTGCCGGGTGGTCGTTCCTTTGGAGCGCCGCGTCCTGCACTAGTGCATAGCCACAGCGCCACCAAAAGGATGAGGCCCCGCACTCCTAGGATCTGCTCCGCTTCTCTGCTCCGGAGCGTGTCTGTGTTTTGCGCGATGATTCCTGCCCACTGTGTGTTCAAAATGTGTAATTTAATGACATTTGGGTGCCTTACAGTTAATAGATCTTAATTTCTTCTGATTACAAATCTTTAACTCCTCAGCGCTTTTTAGGTGTAATGAGCTTTCTGTTAACCCTCTAAACTAAAAGGGTAAGTCCTTGATTGCGCTAAGCTGTAGATAAATCAGATGAGCAAATGTACTTACACAACTATAGAAATGATACACAAAAACTGGTATGAGAGTCAGTGTAATGTCTGTATTGTCAAGGAAAATGGGTAGAAATGTACGAGTTGTTCTGTGTTTGCAGATCTGAAAGCCGTGCCATGAAGTAAACTTTCCTTATTCTTAGAGTACTGTCAATTAGATCTCATGTTTGTCTCAAATTTAGCAAGGTGGCAAAACTTATTTTCTTTAATTTTAACTAGGCAGTAATATGGCAGGAGAATTAAATCAATGAGTCTAATTTACAGGAAGGAGGTAACCTTACATGTTTTAAATAAATGTGTTTCAGGATCACTTTTTTTTTCCTGCCATAAACTGAAAGGATTTTGCCACATTTGTTATTTAGAATTTTTGTGCCTACCATTCTGCATGAACTCCCAGGCTGGATTAAACAGTACAAAGCAATGGGAAGAGGGTGAGGTGGGGAGGCTGACCGAGTTCACACTCTGCCTCACTGTCTCCGCAGGCAGGATCTTGAGTTAGCACCTTTGTCTGACCGTCCTCCTCTGTTATATGGAATTGTTAATTCTGCCTATTGCATATAATTACTGTGAGGATCGAGTGCGACCATATTTATCAAGAATTAGCCTTGAGAAGAACTAATTACTGCTCTTTCATTATTTGTTATTCACTTATTTGTAGATATTGGTTGCCGTCTCTGCTTATAGTATTCTCTAGATAGAGCCAAATTCCAAAATCAAAAATTATTTTCTGTTATTGGGACTTTTACTGGATGTTATCCTCATAAAAATATACTTGCTGCTACATATAAACAGAAATATACAGCAAAGGGGAAAGTATCTTTCCCTCACCCATCCCGTCTTCCTAGCCGAAGGCCCTTATAGCAAAAGTCAAATTAACAAGAAAGAAAGAGTACAAATTTATTTAACAGAAGTCTTATGTAACACAAAAATCTCCACATTAAGACTCAAAGAAATGGCTAAACATGTATTTTTATGCCAAGTTTGACAAGCAGAATGTTGTGGAGAAATATTGGGCAAACAGAGAAACATAGCAAGCCGTTTTGTTTATTTTCTTCTCTGTATCACTTTGTTTGCAGAAATAAGGATGTTCTTTCTCCTGGATATAGGGAGAGTATCTCTCACATAAAGGTCTTAGGACCTGCTTCAGAAAAAGATCAGGAAATCTTTCCTGTGTTTTATGACCTGCTTCAAGAAGGCAGAAGAAAAAGGTGACAGTGGCTTTCCTGCTTCTGTGGTTTTCTCGAATGTTAAGGTGCCATATTTTGAGGTAGCATATCCTGTACCCCATCAATACCCATTTGGGTGGGGACGGCTGGCTTCAGACAGCCAGTCACTCACCTTTCTACCCACTTATGCCTGCAGTTCATATTACTGTGAAAAACTTCTATTCGTTCTTTTTGTTTTCTAACACTTAAATATCACTATGGATGTGAATTTTTATTGATTGTGGTTTTTTAACTACTGTATCCCTGAATCTGTTTTATATAAACACGAGCAAAGACAAGAAGGGATCAGTCTATAGTACGAAGTGAGAGCTGAGTCACAGATAAGATGGGTATCTCCCAAGGGATAAAGAAAGGCATTTTGAATAAGGGATTGGGATGCATATAAATAGAATTAGTAGCATAAAATTAAGAAATGGACATTTGGCTGAATATCAAGACTGTGATACTTAGAAAGTTATGGAAATGCCTCTGAAAATAAATAGGCAGAATCCCATTCGCTGGAGACCTGACTACAGCTGAAATACAAAATGCACACCAATGAATTTATTATCAGGAGTATTTCTATGCCAGCGTGAGTTGGTGCAAAGAACTGTTGCGGCCCTCTGCTTGCTAATTTCTTTTTTGCCATAAAATAATAAAGTCTAAATCACAGAACTAAATTTCACTTGCAAATTGCTGGAAGTCTTATTTCTCTAGCGAGATCAAATATGTCTTATGACATATTTTCCTTCCACTGTTCTCCAAGCTGTTGTTTCTTATTACTGAAATGGTAATGCATTGATATTGGTTCAATTACCAAAGTATCTGAGGACATTTAAATTCACAGTGCATCACAGGTGGTCAGGCTAAGGTCTGTGATTATGAGAAAGGGTGTTTGGTTTAAATTAAAGGAATTCTTCCAAGAGATTATTTATAGCAGACAGTTTACTCTCAAGAATTCCCATCACCTATGTCATTAATATTTTAAGACCCATTAAAATAAGGAATATATGGAGTAGAAGAAACACAGGTTCTTTATATACAAGCTTCGCAGCCACACTGTTTTCCTTAGTTGGATTCAGCGTTGTGGGACCACATTACTGTGGATGAGGAAGCTTTAACACCAACCCCTTTGTGTAAGGAAATAAAATGTTGACTGCAATTAAAAAATGTGTGCCAATTGCAACTTGTAATAAAATGAGAATGTGAAAAATGTGATTTTTGTATTAAAATTATATTGTTGTTAACCACATAAGAAAAATCCTTAGATGTTCAAAGGAAAATTTGTTTCAGATATATTGGATTTTTTTTCCTTTATGGAATAAAAGAAAGAGATCAAGTTCCATTAGAGGCAAGTACTTCAGACTACATAGGAAGTAGTTTTATGGCTGTGTTATAAAGTAGCAAATTTAAAGGTTTCTTGTTAAGAACAAATTTGAGATTTCACCTTTTAGTTAGGCATTAGCATCACTCTTCTCAGTTCACTCCTCAGTGCCTACAATTGTATTACACACTTGGGAAATTACCACCTCAGCCTAAATTTGCATGTGTAACCCTCGTTAGCGGTAATAATACCCTTGCAAGCATGCTAACATTGAGACAGGAATAGGTGTCTGTATTTTAGGTCTCATCTATTACTCATGCTTTCCATGGGGCACTAGCGCCTTGTGCCATCTTGTTTTGTTTTTCTCTGCCTGGAAATATCCACCAGTGTTAACAGCATAAAAAGTATGCTAGGGGGAAGATCTGACAGACAAATTTTAATTATATTGTGGATGCTACTGAGTCCAGTCATTGGCAACTAAAATAACTTATACATTGTGATTTATGGTGTCTGCTGGTGGTGGGATCTCCCAAAGCACATTTGCTTCTGATAAAAGTTAACCCAGACCCTTACCGAATATTGTATATCAGAAAAAATTACAGTACTGAGAATGTGTGTGAAAATATCTACAAAGAGCACTGTGCTGATTAATGCTTCACAAATGTCTTGTCTTTTGCAGCCTGTCAACCAGGGTCGTCACTATCAGAAAGAAATGAATCCGCCTTCTCCTTCTAACCCTCGGTAAGAATTACCAGTAATCTAAGTAGGCTTTTTTTACAAAAAAGACTACTTAGAAAATTGTGGTTTTCTTTGATTTCATGAAATTGCTCTCCAGAACTTCGAAGGAACTCCCAAAATTCTTTTGTTTTAAAGTCCTGCTTTATCTACTTTTCTTATTAAAACTGTGGAGTAGTGGTAACGTCTACCCAGGCTTAGCCACCTTGCTGTGGGACTGAGCAAGTCAGTTGAGTAGGCATACTTCAGGCATAATGACTACCTCGTAGTATTCGAAGTTCAAATAGGCTAACACCCGAAAGACTCCTAATGCAATCTTACATGTAATGAACTCCTTTTAAGTACTGTTTTATGCATTATTGTTTTACATGCATAAATATTTTAATAGATATTTGGTTGATATATTTTAGGCATAAATTATATATATATATATATATATGTATGTGTATATATATGTAATTTAAATTTTTCAAGACAGTTCAAATGGCCATTCTCTTTTCATAAATTCAAAAGTTTATAATCCCAAAATTATTCTATTTAAAAATACCACTGGTATCTTAATTATTTGTCAGTACTGAAAAACCTCATAATTTTAGGCTGTCTAGAAATAAGCAAGTCTAAATTGAACTTTTAAATAAATACAGTTTATGGCTTTCTGATAGTTACATAAGCTAGTTTTCCATATAAATCAATATCACTTTATCATTATTCATTATATACCAGGAATTTATTTACCTGGTTTATCCTGCATTCCATTTCCAGATTCTTATTTACTGGACTTCATCTCATTACCCAAATATATCTGTTCTCCAGCTGTTCAAGCTGTCCCATGGGTAGCCCCACCTAATACAAGGATATCATTGTAGCCGTGGCTCTACAATCTGAACTAAGATCCCTGGGTTACGTATAACAAAAACAACTTGGCTCATATTGAGAAAGAGACACAAAGGGAAGAAAAAGGTAGAAAGAATGTGTTAAATAAAAACACAGGGCTGAGCCCCACACCACAGGATAGCCAGGCCTCAGAAAGGGGCCAGAACTAGAAACAAAAACGCCAGCGGCCAGCCAGGCCAGACCATTGATCACTCTCTGCTTGGGTCTTCCTTTCCCTTCCACTCTTCTCTCTAGTTCTAGCTTGCTCTGCTTCTCAGTCCACAAATGGCTGATAGCTCTTGAGTTTATACATATTACAGTTCAAAGCATATGCTGAAACTGACGGATTATGTCTGTTATATTTTACTTTCCAAGAGAAAGAATGTGATTGGCCTAGGTTGGACCAGGTATCCACTTCTGGTCCACTCAGCAATGAGCAGTGCACCAAGCCATGTAAAACTAACTTGGCTCTTGAGAGACCATCAACACTGCTTGTAGAGCCTTTACTGGGGCCAAGAATATTCACGGCGCAGGTAGGGGAAATAGATTTTTTATTAGTAGTCTTCTAAGTATTCCTGCTCTGTGTTCTAGATCTGATCACAAACCATGGTACCTAGTAAGGGGAATTGTCAGTATCATAAATGGATATAATAATGAGTTTAAAATTGAGACTGGAACTTCAGTATATGTGTTAAAGGTATTTTAACATTCTTAAAATCACACATCTTTTGATAGGCAAACATGTCACTTACAACCTTGCTGTTTATATAGATTTGCCTACTGAAATTTTCCCATATATGAGTAGATTCTCAGGGTGACTGGAAATCTAACTTTTGTCCAAATAATAACAAATTCAGAATTTGTAATCTGAACAAATTAAAGTAATAGTAAAAGATGTTAGAAATTAGAAACTCTTTCAATAAAAGGTGAAAAGGGCCCTAACCCTCATTCTAATCCTGCCACCAACATAGTATATCATCTCAACCTCTCCACATGTCATTTAATAATAAAAACAGCCTTGTACATAAAAGAAAGGATTGGGGTTATATGCTCTCTAAGATCAATTCCAATACTGTGATTCTTTTGAGACTCCTTACAGACTTGATTTGGAAAAACCTTGTCCTAATGGGTCACACTACTTATTTTTCTCTCATCAAGCTGTATAGAAAACATTCTTCAGAAAAGTTAGATGGGTGAGTGAATGAATGAATGAATGAATATTTGGAGGTGGTAGTATGAGACTGTAAATGTCTCTGCTGTGAGTTAATTCCCCAAGATAGGATATCAAAAAGCTATGGCTAACAGATAAGAATATATGAAAATTCACCAGTAGAACAGACAGTTTACTTTATGTGGCCAATTAAATATCCACTCACTTAGGGAAAAGTAATTCTCCAGAATGAAATAAAGAGAAGAAATTCTAACACAAAAAAATTAAATGCCATCAACCCAATTTGTGGGTTTGTTAGCCAGTTTCCTAGAAAGTAATTATATAATATTATATAACTATTCAGAAAATTTACTTGTTATGAGGCTTGGCTCTTGGTTCATAAACTTAGGAGCTTGGAGAAATGACAGAAAGGCATCACTTGGCCATAAATAAAAAGATTGTAAACTTTTGATATTAGCATATACCCTATGAAATGGGATAAACACAATTGTATAATACAGTGGTGGCAAGCCTATGGCACATGTGCCACAGCCAGCTATTTGTTGTCATGGAAAGCTCTACAAGACTCGCCATCACTGCTATAGCATATGTAATTTAGCTTGCAATTGAAAGCTATGATTCTTAAGATTTATATTTATTAATTTCTTATACATACATTCCATGTTTTATGTCTCTAAATAAAGAACTTGAAAATTAAACTTCATACTGATAATATAAGAAAGATGTGAAAAAGTAAGTCTCTAAATATACTCTCTCGGGCAAACAGGCATCTAACCTGAGTCCTGACTGGGAAGCTCTTCATATGCAGATGCTGAGCAATATGTAAAAAGCAGGTATTAGGTGTGGCTGAGATTAGAATGGTGGACAAGGTGTGTACGTGCACGTCGACTAAGAGAACAGTGTGCCAGTGCCCCCTGGGAAGGAGTGGCCATAGTGATTCAGAGGAATATCTGCAACTGCTCCAAAGATCTGAGAACATAAAACTTTTAAATTACATATACTCAGGTGCACATATATGCAGATACAGAGAATCAACTTTCAGTCAGCTTCATTAACAGAATAATCAGTATGCTCAGTCTTCCATTTCACTTGCATTTTGTTCTTGATTTCCATTACTGCGTCATAGTTACCTTCTTCATTGTGTGTGTGAAGAATTAAAATCAATGATAGTATGTAACCCACACATCAGGCAGATTTGGATTCTGAAGAGTTAGCTGTACATTGAAAATAGCTAAACCGTGCATATATTCACATACTGTTTTCTTCACAGTAAAATCATTCACTTACACTTACAGGATAGTGCTTGACATTGGATCAGGGTGCGATGCACTAGTAATCATTTCCCTGAGAAGATTACAGTCTAGGAATTGAAATATATATGGTTCACCTCATCACACTCCCTGGCGTATCTGGGTCTGCAGCAAAGCCATCCCCAAGCCCTGTTAGGCAGGGAGTGGTATTTCCCATTGTTTCCTCCTAACACACTGGCGATGTTTAGGCAGCATCTCATGCTGGGGCCCTTGCTTCCTGCATCCAGCAGTGCCGCCTCTTGGGGCACTGACAGCCTATAGGACAAGGTGCAGAAGCGGCTAACATAGTCTAATACAATTTAGAGGAGTGTGGGGTAGGAGGAAACAATTTCACAGTTCATTCATGTTGAGAAATGTTTCCTAGCATGTAAACCTGCATGCTGCCAAACAAAGCGGAGTGGATGTCCTTTGCAGCCTCAAGTCATTTATTTTAAAATGCCATCTGTTGGTTTGTAGGTTTAGAGCTGTCCCTTAAGCATGTCTGTTTATATATGTATGTAGATTCTTCAGAACAGGACAAGATGTTTTTGCTCAGGAATGAACTTTGTGCATTAAGCTGTGATTATGTTCTGGTTGTCTGTTCATACTGATGGAGTCGATAACCAGTCTTTCATTTCAAATGGTGGTTATAGTTGCTATGTTACAACTCACTGAAAAATTAGGGAGAGGCAGGCATATAGTCAAAGGCTTTGTAAGGTTCTAAATGTTTAGGGAAATAAATAATATAGAAAATAATTCTAGAATTCCCAAGCAGCAGCAAGTGGCATGGTTTCCAAAGTGTTTCCTTTATGGTTTATCACTTATCTGTAGTATTTTAAAATGTCATTGCAGATTGTGTTAGGGCCTGAATCCTTTGTAGTTTTGCCACATGTTAGTGTGATATAAACATACTAAAAGCTATGATTATCTGATAAAGTCCTGCAGACTCTGACAAATGATTAATAACCAGCAGCCTTTGTTCCCGCTGGCTCAGCCAGCCTGACTGAGCCAAGCCAGCCTGTCCTCACAACCTGTACACACTGCTCTGCATGGATCACAGCGGCTTCATTTTCTTTTCTCTCCCATTGGCAGGAGTCAACTTAATAGGCTTCTCTTCTATTGCTTAAGTTTCTTTTTTTCCTAGCACAAGAGACGATGCACAAGTAAAATTCATTGCAGAACTTGGATTTAATGTTGCTTTTGAAATGATTTGGATCATTTTAAACCAAGTTGGGCTTTTAACATATTCCTCCTTTAAACAATGACAAAAGGTTTCCTTATTAACTGAGCAGACGTCTCGTTCCCCCCGTGTAGTGTGGTTATTGTCGTGAGGGCCCTGATTCTCCACATTCAGAGCCTTCACATCTCCTTCAAAGGCTGAAGACCTGCCAGGTTATTCCCCGGGTTCTCAGAGAGCAGGCTCGTTCGCTTGCACGTTCTCCTCCTGCCGCTTCCCGCTGTCATGAGTGGAGCAGCTTCCACTGCTACCATCCTGCCATGATGTTCGGGCTCAAAAGCGTGGAGCCAAGCGTGGACTGAAAGCATGAACCAGAGTAAACGTTGCTTCTTTTTAAGTTGTTTATTTCATCCACTTGTCCCAGCGGTGATGGAAAGCCGACCACTTCTTCATTCCTCCTGCTTTCTCTCTCTCCCGTCTCTCCCTCCCCTCTTCCTTTTGCCTGTATTGTTACTGTCCTCTTACCTGAGCTGTTACAGGACTTCCATCTGCTTTTGAGTTGAATGAGGGAGGCAGGGACAGAGTAGGCTTATAGACACCGTGGAAAATGAAAATCCTTATCCTGAATAGAAACCAATTAGATTTCAGATTTTTTAATGTTTATGCAAGAATTGCCCATTCTGAAAATAAGGGGACAATGATATTACTTTATTCACAATCAGATACAATTATGTTTTCATGAGAGGCCCTTGTCTGGATAGACGTCTAGTATCTAAGCCCATTTCACTGACAGTGTTTCCTACATTACAGTATGTGCCTTGCCCACTCTGTACCAAGCATCATGATTCTTCCCTCAAACGCTGCACACACAGTCCCACCTCAGGAGCTCTGTCTGGAGCCCTTTTACTCTTAACTGAGGCCTGGCTGCCTCTTCCCACTGCTAGAGTCTCCACCCAAATAAACACCATCTCTTCAGAGAGGCCTTTCACACTCCCACCCTAAACTCACCGTCAGTCACCTTTCTTACACATCGTTTCTGTTGTGGCCACAGTGCTCGTCACTGGCTGATTGTACCAGTCAGCTCTCCCTTAGCTGGGACAACACACCTGACATCCACAGTTTAAAAGAGAAGAAGCTTATTTGGCTCATGGTTTCAGAGGGTTTAGTTCGTAACTGCTCCTGCAGGGCAGAAATGGCATGACAGAGGGGCATGGTCAGATCACCTGCTCACCGCAAGGTGGCAGCAGGGAGGGAAGAACTGGGGACAAGGGTACACCTCTCCAAGTCACACTGCCGGTGACCTGCCCGTGCCAGCCAGTCACAATCCGAGCACGGGGACATTTTAGATCTAAACTGTAATACTTACATTTCTGTCTTTATTTTCCTACCCACCCTCACCCCTTCCCCAGAATGGTGGAATGTAACTGCATGAGCTGAGACCCACCTTTCAGTCACTGCACTTCCAGCTCTTCAGACAGTGCCAGGCACACAGGAAGCAAGGAACATGTGTTGAAATCACTGAAACTCACCTCAAAACGTCTTTTCTAGCCTCACTAATCCTGGCCCGGAGAAAGCCTCAGTTGTAGGCCCGCTAGTAGCAAATCAAATTCTTCCAGATTCATTCTAGTTTTCCCCTCTTCCCCCCAGTCTTAACCCAGGACCATGCCCAGCACAACTCCAAGGGGCGCCATTCCCACTGGGTACAGGGGGCCTGCAGCTCACCACAGTACCATGCAAACAGCCACAGTTGGGTGGCGGTGTCTCCTGTGCTGTCACTGCTTCTGCCCTTGGTGTTTGTTGACCTGCCCAACCCCCTCTCAGTCCTAGTTCTGATCCATTCTTCTACCCCAGTGAGTTTGTTCAGGTTGTGCACCTGCTCCAGTTTCCCAGTCCCGGGACCTAACTAGCCATCACAGCAGTGACCTGGTGTGCACCACTTCCCACCCGCTCAGGGTGGCTTTCTCTTGGCTCCCACGCACCTCCTTCCCACCGCTGCCTGCCGAGCACCAGCGAACCCCATCTGCACTCCCTTCCATTGAGATGCCTGCCCTCACTGTGACCGGGTCTCCCTTGAGCTATGGGATGTCATACTTCACCCCAAGTCTCCCTGTGTTTCCAATGTATAATGGAGATTGAGAAATATTAATCAACATTTTAGTTATTATCTTTTTTCCAAAATTGTAAACTCATTAAACAAGTTCCAGCAGTGTCTCAGAACAGACTGCATCTTTTTCCTCAACCTCCCCAAAGCTCCCATGTCTGAAATGACAGGTTCCTGAGGAATCTTAGCATTTCCAACAGAGTCTGGGGCTCCAGGATCTCTCAGGCCTCCTTCGCCACTTCTGTCCTCCCAGGGTGTGAACTCAGATCCCCTTTGGTCCCCAGTCCAGTGTAAAGAAGGCAGTTACCAAAGCCATTATATACCAGTCTATCATTTTACAGTTTTAGATTTAGTAAAATGATTCTACTTCCCCTTCTAGAATAATGAAAATATTTCAAAAGTAGGAGAACTAACTCTAGATCATAACATTCACCTGCATTCTGCTGCGGTGGCCCAGAGGTCAGCACAGGAGGAAATGCAGGCCAAAGTCTAAGCTTATGACAGTGAGCCTAGGAAACAGAAGACCAGAATTATTGTCAAGGGCCACAGCCCACCGCATCTCTAGCCTCTCTGTCTCATTCATTTTGTGATCCAATGCTGCGTGGCTTCTCTGCTATTCAAACAAGAAACCCCTACAGCACAAAATTATCTAAAGTACATCACAGCTCTGATCTTGAGCTGCGCTCTGTAGATCCGGAGTCCCTAATGTGTGACTTGAACACATCCTGCTGATCATGTGGCCCTCCAGTGGAGCCAAGGCCCTGTTTTAGGTTACAGGGGCGTTGTGAGGGAGGGAGGGAACGTGCTCTGAGGAACGGAGAGCAGAGCCATCCTGGCGTGGGGGACAAGGCAGCCCCTCGCAGCCTGTGCCCAAGCCCAGGCACTGCTTCTGTTGACAATTGGTTACTTCTTCCCTGTATTTCTTTTTTTTTCTTTTGTTAATGAAAAGCATTATGTTTTGAAATTGATTACAGTTAAAACATAATTTTTTACTTTAGCCATACATTACCAGAGTTTATAACTTCATATTACACTGCTCATTACCACATAAAAATCCAGTCAGTACAATAAATAAGTCAAATGTTCAGACTGTTTAAAATGACACAAAGGTGGAAAGACAATCTTCACATATTTGATTGAAGCAACACTAGCACTATTGTTCTATTGACTGTTTCTTGCCCATGGTAAAAAAGGTTTTACTCCCTTGCCACTTACAATATTAGGACAAATCAGGTGCAGTCTCATGCTCAGGACAGTAAAATGGTGTTGGATGTTAAATGTATTAGAAGAAAACAATTATGTGTGTTTTGAAACAAACTGGTTAGTAAATATTTCTCAATATTTTGCTGTGGACAACTTCCGTGCCTCTGACTTTGGAAGGTAAGAGCAGTTCCTTTAAATGATTGCATGAGCCCTTGGATCAGGAGTAGGCAAAGCCAAATAGTGATAGGCATACAACGTACTCAGTTATATCTTCTTCAAAATAAAAGAAACCTAGAATTTTACATACTTTTATGTTTTTCAGTCCCTTAATTCACTTTGTTTTCACGACTAATCAAAGCAAGAAAGGAAGAACACAATATTTTGTACTGAAGTAACAGATTTTAAGCAGTAGAGCCATTTGTATTATCCACATAGCCATGAACTAAAAATCTAAGTTCTGGCTTGGCCTGAGGTCATTGGACATCACAATAAAATGAAAATATCAGTTTTTTTAAAAATCATAGTATTGCTTTTAATTAAGCAGCAAGTTTATGCTAATGAAGCTTCATCTTTTGTGGGAGCAATTTAGCCTTAAGTTACTAAATGAATGCTCCTTTTCTTTACACTGAGTAAGAGTTGATCGTGGAGGTTTAGAAGCTATTCATTGACCACTAGAATTGGGGAAAAAATCCATCATGGTCAATGTTTTGAGTAGGTAAAGAGTCTACTTCCTGTTTTACCACTTACTCTCTCCCAGCCTCTTTAGCAAAGCTGTTGCTAAAACCCAAAATCGCCTTCCTTCTAGAAACACTGCTAATTCACACTGGGAGTCCAGAAAACTTTTGTTTTCTCCTGCTGGAATAATGGAACAAGGAGAAAATCAATAGGGACAACTATGCTGCGACATTCCCTGAATTTGCCTGTGAATTTCTAAATTTCAGTGCTAGCAGAAAAGAAGTTGCAACAAGGCATGAAGCAAATGAAGATCTTATGTATTAGGGAAGGAATGAATCTGTCACTTTGATGGATTGCAAGGCAAAGAGCAGATTAACAGATTACTCATAGTCAGAAGGCAGCTCAGCGTGAAAAATGTGCAGGAAACGCTAAGTGCGGGTTTGTGCTGATTTAATGGCATTTTTAAACTGTAATAACATCTAGTAGTATAATATAATAAAGCACTTGGCCTGCATTTTTAAATCATCAACATATTTCTAGTTTGACCTTAAAAACATTTTGGGCTATTCTCTATTAAAATAGGTAGCTTTCGAATTGGCAGAAAGTACAATGAAATACAGCGTAGCAAACCCCTCCAGAAAGTATCACTGACTTAAAATTATTTCTCCCCAAACTTGCATTTGTAATATAAATTTTAATTGTGTTTTAATCATACTAATGCCAGATGTACTTTTTCTTCAGGCATTTTAATCGCAATAAGAAATTGTCCCTTTAACCAATTTGCCATTGAACCACGTCCAGTTAAGTGCTTCAAAGATGCTACTGATTGTCTTCACTGTCAGTTTTTAATTTTGTAGTTGAGCTTATGGAGTATTTATGAATAAGCCTACTATATTTTCCCACAGATAGAGCATAAGAGTAGGTCAAATTTGAATTGAGTACTCTGAGTCATACCAAGAAATAAGGTGAATTACCTGTTTTGTTTTATACTATTACAAATATTTATTGAAAATAAAAATTTATGATATTTTATATAAATAAATTTCAGATATGAATGACATACTTGCATTACCAATAATTTTCTGAATAAAATTCCTTTGACGTACTTACTTTTGATTGTAACATTGTAATATTCAAAACCTAACATTGAATTATTTCTTAATAGCTCCTCACCAACAGCAGTTCCCCTGTGATGCCTTTAATAATAAGGTACAAGGCCAGGGACACAGCTCAGCAGCACAAGCGCCTGCCTGGCAAGTGTAAGGTTCTGAGTTCCATTCCTGGTAACAAAAAACAATAATAATAACTAGGCACAATGAAACTTGTTAAGGGAGTAAAAATTACTGTCTAAACATTTGCACTAACTCAAGTGTACAGGGCATGCCTAGAGTTTGAATCCTAAATATGATTATGTTTCAAAATATGTTTTACATACACAGTGAAGAGTTACCAGGATATAGCATATGTTGTACAGTTTCTCTCTTCTAACAGTAATACTTCCAACTAGGCAAAAGTTAACAAAAGTTAACAACCTCATGTAAAGACATAGTCATTGTTCTTTTTGGTAAAAATTCCGAGATTTATACAGCAAAAGTTATTTGCATGCTTTCTAGCTTCCTTGAACATTCATTGTCTATAAAGTAATTAGCACTATTTGCCAAATATTCCCAGTTCCCCAGATTTTAAGCACATATTTGTACTGAATTTCTAGGTCCCCTTCTTTTGGGGTGGAGCCAGCTAACTCACCTAGTTCTAACTCAGTGATGGCAAACCTTTAAAAGCTTTCAGTGATACCAACAGCCTGCTGTGCCACACATGCCATAGGTTCGCCACCACTATTCTAACCAACACATTGGGAGCAAAATGGTGTAGGTCGTTACTTGTCTGGAGCATTTAATTGCAGATATGAAACCCTCCTGATTGTCTTTTCCTTTGGTTAGAAAATTCCAAGCTAGTGGTGGTTCTGTCCACCTGCTAACTGAGTGTCATAAGTTGAGTCCCCTTCAGTAATCTGGTCTGAGCATCCAACATGAGCAAGAAATAAACCTTTTGGCGTTTTAGCCAAGCATGACCTGGTCATATTCTAACACTAATTGTGAATCAAATGTATTTTGTCAGTAGAAATAGACTGTTTCATATACTGTCATGTTTGAAAGTTAGAAACTGGTTAAAATGTTGAGCTCAGTGTGGAGTTCACTGGAATGTAGTAAAATAAGTGGTCTTAGGTGGTAAAATGCACTAACTAAAAACCTTGCCTGTGGGACACAAATACCAGGTCTATGTTCTTAATTTAACGTCTCCAAGCCTCAATTCCATTATCTGAAAATAGAATTGCACCTGGCTACCTGTCTGCCCCACGGTGCCGTTGCAAGGGCTGAGTGAAGTAATGTGTGCAGTCTTGCACTGGCCCTCACAGAGGTGTTTCTGTTAAGTGATAGTGATGGGAAGGATGTGAGTAAAAATGCTAGAAATAAGTTTTCTCAAAAAGATCATACTTTGAGGGAATCCAAGAATCTTAGGAAACTTGAAGAGATTGTAGAGATGCTTTAACCCAGTAGCATCACTTCAAATGCTGCACATCTTTGCTGGGGAAGCAGCCCCCACGCAGCAAAGCATTCCGTTCCCCCCTCAGACAGCTCCACAACAGACAAACATGCTTATACAGCCGACACAAGCGCCTCTAAATTTCCATCCACTGGGCCCACTTCCCTTGTCAGAATAAGCTACAGCGTTACTCTCTCATTGGCTCCCCTGAGAACTTTCAATAACACCTCTGCGTTGTCCATTTTCTCCTCCAGTCTCGTATTTTCTCATTCTAGCTTCAAGTCCACATCGCCATTCGTGCTCCTGGCTGGTCCTGATCACTTTGCTTTGAACACTTTGAAGTTTATCAAATTGGGGTTTTCTCAACTGAATCTAAACTAATCCAGAGTTCAGCCTACGGTAGACCTCTGGCTAGAGCTCTGTGGATGTCAATGTAGCTTGGGTCACATTATATAATTAAACAATGTTTAGTTCTCAGGTCTTACTAGTGATTTACCTTTGGTTTGTGGTCAGCTAAAACTCTCACCATCTCTCTCCTAGAATTGTGCCATAGCCTGATATGTACTTTTTATGCATCTACATGTGCTTTTCATCACACCCCATTGTTTTAATTTTTTTTTAATTTTAATTTTAAAGACAAAAGAATGGAGACATATGAACCAGAAAAGCCATAAACAATACAGAAAATACAAAGTTATACAGAATATAGTAGGGAATTAGAACTGGATGTTGTATTACATAGTTATCTTCACATTAGTTAACACAAAACATTAAAGGAAATACCAAATTATAGATAAGATAGTAGGGAATTTGCACTGGATGCTGT
>PVLD010017922.1:0-40447 GCA_004027595.1 Dinomys branickii | reverse complement strand
ACAAGGTGACATGGTCTCAACAGTGGTTATTGCTTTATCCATTGATATCTTCGAAGTGTAAATATATGAACCCATATACAGACATGCAAAATTGGTCAGACCATTAATCCTCTCAACAACAGAAAAACACAAAAACCAAACATCCAAAGACAGAAAACAAAACAGGCAAACAACAACAACAACAACAACAACAACAAACCACCAATAGTTGCTGCTTTGCATATTGATATCTTCGAAGTGTGTGTTCAGGATAATACATACAGACATACAAGATTGATCAAATAACCCGTCATTAAGACTAAGAAAAATCACTAACCTTTCTGAAAGCTAAAGCTACACATCTTTAAAATGAGAATGCTATCTCCTGTATTCAAAGGCTATATTCGCTGTTATGTAATTTTATGAAAATGTTAAATAAATAAGTTATCATTTTAAACTAGAAGGTAGGTTAGTAGATCATAGAGAAAGTACTACCTAAAAAGAAGACTGATAATTCTTCAAATAGAAAATAAAATTGAAAAATTCAACATTTTGAAGTACAGTAGAATAAAGAAGCCAAATGATAGCAGTAGTGACCATTTTTTCTACAATACAAAAGAGCAATCCTGTTTACTTAGAGAGTCTGACTTCTGACCTACTCTGCTCAAAGTTGGTTTCCAATTGGGGATTCACTGAGGGATCAGTACATCACTGATGAACACTGAAAACCTGGCCCAAGAATGTAAAATTCTCCCTAAATTCATGCTGCTAAGCATGTATCTTTAGGATACGGACAGTAGGCCACATTACAATTAGATAAAAAGTCTACAAGCAAGGAAAAGAGAAAATTGTAAAAATGTAAGAACTACTTAGATTCTTCCTTTCTTCATCTGCAAAATGAAATACTATAAATGAAAAAAAAAGAAAAGAAATACTATAAATGCAGCTATTATGCAGATGCACTCAGGAACAGAAAATGCACAAAGTGAAAAGCGATTAGTGGGAGCTCTTGTCCCATAGCGCTTCCTCCTTTTCGTCTCCTTCCTCAATATTCTCATTCTGCTGGAAGAAACTTATAATTGGTGAGGGCCATGAGATCTGCTGTAATAAAATGCCAAAGGCATGTGTATTTAAGCAAGGTCTTTAATAAGAGTTATTATTCTGATAGGAAGAAATGGAAAGAAGATTTCAAACATTTGCGTTTACTGATTTAGGGGGACAATCCAGTATACGATGAGTAGTAAATAAGAGCTTGAGGCAAAAACTTCCTTTTGTCAACTGAGAAGAATTACCACTGTAATTTAATTTATCAATAATCTTGTTTCTGCCAAGCAATAAAAATTCTTCACCCAAGTAGGACAAGGTCATCAATTCCTAGCACTGAAAGACCTAATGGATGAAACCATTAATATGCTTGCCCACCTTATCAACCTTTCAAAATGAGGGAATTAATCTTCATTAAATTCTTCACAGGTGGCTCTCTTCAGTGAGTTTCATTAAAGTATGTCTACAGTGGCGCACATTGAAATGCTGGTATATAACTTACACAATCACATTGACACTTTGAGAGAAAATATCTTCTTATCAGAGATTCATTTAAACTGTATCTGGACAGTTTTCTGGAAATTTGAGTAAGAGTGAAATTGACAATAGAAGAATTAGGAAAGAGTAAAGGTGATAAAAAAGAGGAATGTGAAGAAAAGTATTTGATATATAAACTGACATGCAGTTTGGTTTCTGGTTTCAGCCCGATATGAAAAGACCCTAGGCTTGCCCATCCTTACATAAGACAAATTTAGACAAACTGAATATCAGCATCTCTTGGACTTATGAAAACTTGAGGTCATAGGGCAAAGAGCTAACCCTACAACTTTAGGGATGGGTACGTCCTGAAGAGCATGGCTGAGACCCTCTTACCAGAAGCAGAAGCAACTAGGTCCTTAAAGAGGTCCTAGAGAGGGCCGGTGACCAAGGCTAAGCCACAGGAGATAGTGAGGGCTCCCCGGGCTGTCACCTTAGGTGGATTCCCACAGACTACTTCTGAGTTTTACATTTTGGAACTCCACCAAGTTTGCATGATAAAATCCAAGAAGGAGGCTTGGCTGGCTCTGCCAGGGTAAAAGGCAGAGTGACAACTGCAAAATATATCCAGAATCTCCTTCATAACGAGGCCTCCAACCCAGGGGAAATGACTGTGCCCGACTCAAACCTTATCCTGGGAGGAGGAAGGAATTCATACCGGTCCAGCCTGTCTTCCTGTCTCACATGGGGGTGATAAACAGGCTGCTCCTGCCAGGGCCTTGAGGAAATGGGTTAGAAATGTGGCAGCCAGGGGAGAAAGCGAGAGGTAAGGGAAAAGAGGCTCTAACATCAGATACAAGCGTCAAGGTCGCAGCACCAAGACACTGTCCCATTCAGAGATCCACTTAATCAGGGTAAGACAAGACTTCCTTTCTCTGAAGCTGCACCACCACACCCGCAGGGCTCCAGTAAAGCAACCCTGGACTATAGCTAAAAGAGTTGCAAGATATATATGGCGTCTAAGCAAGAAATGTATACAGAGAAGTGGAAACCCAACAGTGGAAATGCACTAAAGCATTAGGGAGATTTGAGACCTCTGTCAAATACAGCTACAGCAGAAATCAAACATAGCCCAACTCCTCACCAAATTAAAACAAATCCTCACACTAGTGGCCTATTTACCTCAGTTTATATAATAAAAACTTATCTCTCTTGCAAAAGTAAAAAATTGCAAAGCATGTCAAAAAGTAAAGGGAAAACAGTCTGGAGTGGTTAAGGAAGCTCATAATTTACACAAAATAGGATGTAAGTTTTGGAATTGTTAAACATGGAAATAAAAACCATATGAATAAGATGTTAATAATATGTTTGGTAAAAAAAAGAAAATAACCTGCAAGAACAAATGTGTCCTATAAGCTGAGACAGATACTTTGACAAAGAATCAAAAGGGAGGCTGGGTCTCCAAAGCACTACGAAGAAATGAATGACTAATGAATTTATAAGTACATCTGATGTAATTGAGAAAAGAATGAGTAATCTTGGAGATGGTTCAGTAGAAACTTTCCAAACTGAAGGGTAAAGAGAAAAAGGAAAATTAAAAAGAAATCCAGAACCGGGGACAAATTCAAAGGTGCAGAAGGTGCATAATTGAAATCTCCAGAGGAACAGCAGACGGAGCAACTACTGCCCAGCAAAAAGAACTGAGACTCCAGGAAGAAATGACAGACTCTAAACTGAGGGAGGACACAGATGAGTGCGGAACATATTGTTGTCCCCAGTAGAATCCCATGTTACAGTTATGTCAAAGGGACAGAAGAGACACTGGCAAAGCTCTCAAAGGTGCAGCAAGTTGAACTAAAATGAAAGAAGCTTAGCTCGTAACCCAAATTATAAAATAATATGGCTATGTCTGACTGATACGAAATAGTAAATAAATAAATATGGGAAATACGTGACACAGAAGGACAGTGAATAATTATGTAGATACTCTGCCGTCTAGCAGGAGGAACATAACACCCACTCCTTCAGTGTGGGCTGCACCTAACGATTTCTGTACAGAAGGGTGGCGGAATGATTTAAGAGCTGGGAACACCTATCGTAACCCCTCTCTGCCCGGTGGTCAGGCCCGCATTCATACTGGTAGATTTAGTGCTCAAACCCTTTATACTGAAAGAAGAGAAGGGTGTTTCTGCCTGTTGTCTTCCTCACTACAATACATTACCCTAAGGCAATAGAAAAGCAGACGAATCTCAACTGAGAGAGATTTTACAGAAGCACTACAGTAGTACTCCACACTGTCATGATAAAAAGCAGCCAAAGTGAGAGAAACTCTCACCACTGGGAAGAGTCTAAGAAGATATAATAATTAAAAGTATTGTGGTAACCTGGCTGGGGTGCAGTAACAGGAAAAGATGCTAGGTACCTAGTAAGGGTTCTTAACAAAGTGGATTTGGGTGATAATAATGGGTCAATATTGATTTAAATGGGCTGGGGGAATAGCTGAGAGGTACAGGGCTTGCCTGACATGGATGAGGTCCTGAGTTTGATCCCAAGCATCATATACACAGATGGATAGACAGACACACACACACACGCACACACATGCACACACACACACACACTGATTTACTAATTGTGATAAGTGTTCCACACTAAGATATTAAAAATAGAGGAAATAAGGCATGATAGAAGTGAGAGCTCTCTATCTTGGTAACACTTTTGTGTTTATTCTATGATACTTTTATTATTATAACATTTTTGTTATTATTCTAAAGTAAAACTTCTATTAAAATGAAAAGCTGATCAGGAAGTGTTACTGTGCTTGGACATTTAGGAACTAATTTGCTTTGGAACATCCAACATCACCAACTCGAGCACAATGTTACATAACATATAAGAATCGAACATCTTTTTATTCATTTATTCATCCATGAAAAATAGATGGATGCCTGTGTTTTGAGCATCTATAATAAACTTTTGCTGTATGCCAGATATTCCCTGCCCTGTGATTCTGCAATACTTACTGTAGTGGTAGAAATACACACTAATAAGCACTTTTAGAAATCTATGATTATTAACTGTTAAGTTCTCTGGAAGAATTCTAAGGAAGAAGACCTGTCCCAGGTTAACACGATTTCTTGGGGCGGGCTAATCTAGCCTCAGAGAAAGTCTTTGATGGCATATGTAGATGATGGGGTGAACTAGGAGCATCTGGGGGAAATAAAAAAAGAGTTTCTGAAAGGTAAGATAGAATTTGCAGAGTTGACTCCGGCAAGGCATTAAAGTATCACTTACATGCCTAAGAAAAGAACAGTTCAAGATGAGATGACAGTGATGCTGGGGCACAAGCATGAAAGGCAGTGGAGGTTACGTGAATTTTCTTTCCTAAACGCAGGATCAAAACCCTTTTTCTGTTTGGTGTGACAGGTGATAACAGGAAAGAGTTACCAGTTTGAAAGATGGCAGGGCTTGTGGAGCTACAGTGTGAATGTGTCTCCCAGAGTTCCCATGCTGACACTCACTCCCCCATGTGGTAGTGTGGCTGGGGTAACAGGAAAGAAGATGGTGCCTGTTAGAAGAGCTCCAGCCCTCGCCATTGCCTTTGGACGTTGTTCTCTAGTTTCTTCAGCCGTCCAGCGCAGAGCCATGCCCGCACCCCTACAATGGGCTTCCAAGGCTGTCAGCCTTCAGGTGGTGCTGCATCTCTGATTCCTCTTGTTCTGTGGTTTCCAGCTCCTAGGGGTGAGCAGCTATTGGATCCTCTGGCTCTTCAGCATGCAGATAGCTACTGTGGATTATTCCACCCCAACCCCCAGATGGCCACTGTGGACTTTTTATCTGTGATCCTGGAAGCTTACATCATGAGTCCCCTTGCATAATTATACCTATTTTTTATATTGATCCTGCTCCTTTGAGGAACCCTAACTAATAGATTATCACAACAAAAAGGTCTTTACTAAATGCAAACACCTGACACTTGGACTTTTCAGACTTCAGCACTATAAGAAATAAATATCCACTGTTCAGCCTCAGTCATTTCAACATAGTACTAACCATGGACTGAGACAGAAAACAAAGGCCACGGATGTGCAGAAGGCAAAGACTAAGGAAGTGAGAAACTGTGTCCAGTCCTAAAAGATACCGTGTAGAAACAAGGAGTGCAGCTAAACCATGGGGAGACACAGAAGATTCCCATTTCCCGGCTTGTGATGCTGGACAAGACATTTTTACTCCCAGGGATACAGGTCACTGCCTGTGGTGGAGACATTTGTATCATGATTGCAGATGTGCCGTGCTTTGACGAGCTTTTGAGACATCTCTGTGAGGAGGTCTGACAAGCAGTACATACTTGAGTGTAGATTTTAGGATAAAATTTGTGCTGAAAATAGAAATTGAGAGCCACTGACCTCTGTATGATAACTTAAGGTACAGGAATTCTAAGACAATAAAAAGATAAGAGAATCTGGGGTT
The DNA here is from genome assembly GCA_004027595.1 of Dinomys branickii. Lineage (NCBI taxonomy): Eukaryota > Metazoa > Chordata > Mammalia > Rodentia > Dinomyidae > Dinomys > Dinomys branickii. Next base: position 34,477 of record PVLD010017922.1, on the reverse strand, counting down.
ATTCTTCCCATTGGTCGTGTTTAAATGGTGAGGACAGATGAAGTAATAAGCATGTTGCCTTTGAGAACCACTGCCTGAGATAAACTTGAGTTACTCACAGCTAACATAGCATAGTTGTACTGCCTTTTATTGCTTTATTGAAAGGAACTGTTCATGTTTAAGTGTATGATCAATTTTACATGTCTATATTTGTTTATCAGAGTATCCAAGTTGAAGATATCAATATGTAATACAACAACCATTGTTGATTTCTTATCACCTTGTCTGAGATTCTGTTTAGCTTGTATTGTTTTTGTGTTATTTTCTAGATGTATGTGGGTTTGTTAAGATGTGTTCATCCATTTTTCTTTAAAATAAAAGAAGATGAGTTACTCAAATGTACTGAATTGCGCTTGTGTAAGAGTGAGGCCTCTGCTTCCCTACTTTTCTTATTCTTTTGTATTATTTATTTCTTCAGGCAGATCTGATTTTGAAATGTTTGCCTGTTGAAGGAAAGCTTAGTTTTTAAATAATAAAGTTCTACACTTAAACTTAATCAGAGAAGTCCCTCTAGGCCACAGTGTACTCATAGTAGAATGAGGATGGCATTATCTATGTTACACGGTTTTGAGAACACAAATTCAATAGAGAAGTGAAAATCTGAACAATAATATTCAAGGATAAAATGAGGCAATATTTACAAAATGATAGACCCAGCTATGGAAAAGTAATAATTTTGCCTTCTTCTCATTCAATTCCCTCATTTCATTAAGGAACAAAAGAATTCTTATCCAAAGGTTACAGTTAGTTAGTATCACGTATGGAATTAGAGCTGACTGGTCTTGACTGTTAGTCTACTGCTAATAATAGTAAATATCCAGTTCTCCATGTGTTCACATAGGAGGATGGGGATGTTTCTGCAGGTGTGAGCATACCTGATGTGTATATTCTGTCTAAGGCTGCTTGAATTGGCAGGGGTAGCTCAGGCCACTTAGAAAAGGCTCTATTTGACTTTTACTTTGCAAGAAAATGGCTTATTCAATAGTAATTAACATTAAATATCCAAGTATTTCTTTGAGAAAACGACTCACAAGACTTACAATTTCTACTTTAGGAAAAGCAAGGAACCTTGTACAGTGAGATTTAGAAATGATATTTATCAGCATAACAAATGATAGAAAAAAGATGTAACATGCATTGTACCGGATCAAAAGTAGAAGAAAAAGAAAAGGAGGAAACTGAACAATTTAGTAACGCGCTGAGGGAGATGAGAATGTACTTCTGGCTGATGTCCGGCATTCTTTCTCCAACACTAGTGTTCACGGCCTGGGCCGCATTTTCTCCTTGGGCTCCCCAGGCAGGATCTGAATGCTTCCCCTGTTACTGTGTAGCTAAGCTTGCAGCTGGAGGCAAGATTTCAACAGCCCTGGGAGGACGCAGAAAATAGATGCCAGAACAGCCATTAAACACTACTTGCTTCAGAAATTTGGGTTTACAATCACTCTTGTCTTTTATAGATTTAAATTGAGGCAGAAGCACTGTTTTTAGAGGAGGCATAAAGACATCCCAGAGCACCAGTGTTATGGTTGATACATTGTGTCAACTTGGGGAATCTGGAGGTTTGGCTGAGTGACTCAGGAGGAAGCCAGGGTGCTTACTTTGTAAACATCCTGAGCCTGTGGAAGAGGAGGGCATGGAGACTGTGTGAGAGCTACACGCCCTCTGGGTGGGGGTAGGCTGTTTACAATGTGAGGGAAGAGAAGAGGCTGCTGGCAGCCATTCCTGCCTTTTGCTCCGGTTGTTTTTTGCTGTGCTCTGCTGCCCTGAACAGTTTGCCCTCTGTCATGTGCCACTCTGCCTCAGAACCAGCCAAGTATGGACTGAAACCTCCACGAACTATAAGCTAAGTAAACCTTTGCTTCCTTCATTTTGGGTGTTGGGTATTTTGTCTCAGCAATGAGAAAAAAGTAACCAAGACAACCAGTATTACCAACAAGCCAAGAACTACAGCGTGTCATTTTTTATGTTTTCTCAAGGACCAACACATCCCAGATGTTCAACATTTACTGGCTAACCAGCTCTCCCTTCTTTAGTTTGCCAGCTCACCTAGAGCACTAAGTTAACACTAATGCCACTGCTGTAATGCAAACTGATGCGTCTTCCTAATATAAGCCTCCGTAAATCAAAATGGCAGAGATTTTATTGATCTCATTTTGGAAGAGGAAAAAATTGAATCAAAGTGTATATTTTGCCAATAATTGTACAACAATAAAGGAGTAGAAGGTCTGCGGCTCCCTTTTAGATTTCTGTGACTTTTATAACTATGCAGAACATGCATGCAGTCTAGAGCTCAGGTGTTCTGTTCCAACTTTAATACTGTTCCACTAAGACAGTGGTAGTAAGCGTTTCAGAGCTATCCATGAGAGTAGATACTAAGCATTTTCTTTTGTTTCTTCCTCGATGATAAACTGGTATTTTCTTATAAAACCTGAGTACGGAGCCTGGGTGAATATCTAGGTGTGAAGCACTGAGGTGGATATGCTAAAGAAGTGTGATTTTTTTTGGTGAAATTGATACTCTTCTATTTCCTTGCACAGGGTATGAGGGCCCATTGACCAGCACTTACTTAGTAGTTTACCAAGTAGTGATAGAGAAGGGGGTCGAGGAGAAGCACATTGGCACGGGCCTGTGGATGGAGGCTTCAGCTCTCTGTGACTGGCTTAGCGTATTCTCCTAAGGAAACCCGTGAGTGCCTGTGGCAGCACCTGGAAAGTACTGAGTGCTGTGTCAACAGTGCGCATCTACAGTCAGCAGTTGAGCATAAGGGAGCTGAGGAAAGAGTGTGACACGTCTTATGTGAACGCAGGAAGCCTCTGCATCTCAAGCAAACATGAGGACAAAGAGAGGCAAAGTACAACTTCAACATGCACAAGGTCAGCACAGAGAGTCCCGGCTTTGGAGTCTGGGATTTGGAAGCAAGGAAAGAATCCAGACAGGTAAAACTTTTTAGAAAATTGTTTCATATTTACGACATTGATATTGTGAAGGTTATGGGGATTATCTCTGTACAAGAATTGCTTCAATAGCTACAAAATATGGATAATAACAAGCTTCAGGGATCTAAATGTGGACAGTGTCTGACCAGCAGCAAGCACCCAACAATGGTGAATCATGGTTGTTTTTATTGTCACAGCAGAAACCATCATTTCTACAGCTGCACACAAAAGCCAGTGTCAATTCCTGTAGATTAGAAGTTTTATATTTCTGTTCTTTGGGGATTTTGGTGTAACAGGAGCAGGATAGAAAACATCCTAACAAGTCTGTTAGTGAATTTTATAATGTCAGTCTATTAATACACAGAGATTGAGAGTTTAAAGTCAAACATTCTGAAAATATAGGTTTGGGTACAAATTCTATTTGGTAATTAAAAGCTCTACAAACTCAGGCAAGCCATTCAGTTTCTCTGTAGTCCAATTTATTTCCAGTAAAATAGAAATTATGATGTTTTGAGATGAATTGTACCTACCACCACCAAGCACATATTGTAACAGAAACGGCCCCCAGCCAGTGTACTTCAGTTTCTCAGTTGCTCAGATAATAGTTCCTGTGGCAGTTCCGCTTGCTTCTGCCTCCTAGAAATGGCTGGTCACTGTGATGCACATTGTAAGAACCAATCAAAGACAGCCAACTATTCTGCCTCTGTACTTCCCTTTGGCAATGGAAACCTCCTCCCCACAGCCTTCAAGCCCTAATAGTTTGGGAGTGATCCCATTCAGTGCCTATCGATGTAAAATAAATCTGCCTCCAAATCTTGGGTGTCGATCCGTCTTTCTTCTTGCTGTTGCAAATATGGAAATTCCTAGTTCCCAGTACCTCAGAATGTGACTGCATTTGGAGATGAGACCTTAAAGGAAGCAATCTAGTCATACAGAGGTCATTAGGATGCACTTCCATCCAATCTGAGTGGTGTCCTCAGAGGAGAAATCTGGACAAAGATGGGGAAAGAGAAAGACCATGTAAAGAAACAGAGAGCAGGCAGTCACGTGTAAGTCAAAGACAGAGGCTTTTGCAAAAACCAAGCATCCTGACACTGTGGCATCATGCTATAACTTCCAAGATTATGAGCATAAATTTTTTCTCTTTTAAGCCAACCAACCAATGCTACTACGTTATGACAACCCTAACACTAGTCAGTAATAACTCCTACTTCAAGGGGTTATTATAAGTAGTGAGGAATTGTACAGGTAAAATCACTTAGAATAACATATAGCATGGAGTGAGTGTTGCTGCTATTTATATTAATATTAAATTTATAATTTTCTTTTGAGATTTTCTTCCTCAGAACTTTTCAAAAATTTTATTTTCTGTTATGTCTTTTGTTCCTTCATGCTTTAGACTAAATGCTACCTTTATGAAATCTTCAGAAGTGTTGGTGCTTCCCTTTGATTATTGTATTTGTGATATGGCATTGCAATTATGTAACCATGTGTCACTCTGATCACATGGCAGTTGACTAGGAGGAATGATGATCGTTAAACACTATGTCCATCATAACTCTTACCCAAAAGCTGAGGGTGATTTAAATCACTTGCAAATTCTTTACATAACATTTATATGAATTGTATATTTTTCTTAGGAAAGTTCAAATTTTTTAAAAAGTCTGGATATGAATTAAGCATTTTAAGAATCACTTATTTAGTCAGTTTTGGGGAGAAGGAAGAATCTAAGGCATGCTGGTGACTTTGATGAGGATCTCTGTGAATTTTGCCATTCACCACTCCACACCAGTTACCTCGGTGCCTGGCACATAGAAAGCATTGTACCAGATATTAGAAATACAAGGCCAAATGAAGGACTGTGCTCATCTTCTAAGGATCTGCAGTTAGGTTCATACATCAGAATAGAAAAGTATGTATGCCAGGAGATCAGGCCCTTTCATATTTTGGAGAGTTGGGAAAGAGAAGATACATTTACCTGGATGATGAGTGAAATAAATGTCAGAAGGCTTGGGAAAAAAGTCTAGAGAGAGCAAAAAACAAGAATAAAAACAGAGAGGTTTGAGGCCTTTCAAATGGTTCAGAAGAACAGAAAGTAAGCACGTATGTGAGTATCTTTGGGTAAGTGTGATTTAACTCAGATAATATGGAGCTTCCTACAGAAGTGAAGAGTCTAAATATTACTCTGAAAACTGAGCAGTGGAATATTTTAAGCAGGAGAGTGACAGAATCGTGTCTAATTAATACACAGTGGGAAGAACCAACAACTGGGCTCAAAGGGCACTACCATATAATAAAAGAAAAATCTACTAAGACCACTGGGAAAAATTGGGGCCTGTATCTCAGATTGAAATAATAGCATCCCACTAGTTTTATTTCCACATGCTTTTGGGTAATGTGCAACACATTTGGGGGTATCTGGAAGTTTCATGCATAACAACTCTTTTAAAAGAAATTCACACTTTAAGAGAATAGATTTTCAGGGATGAGTAGATTCAAATACAATGTGGTTTTATAACTAAGAAATCCAACTGCAGCCAACCTCAACTGACTATAATTTCAACTCTATACTCTGCAGCTTCTTATTTGAGCAAAGGGAAAAACCCCTGGGAATGGGTGGGTGTTCAAATCAGATTAAAATCACTTAAACTAATAAGTAAACTTGTAGAAACTTAGCACAAAAACTAAAAAGAACTAAAGTGGTAAAAGTTCAGGAAAGAAAGGCAGTATGAAGTCTATTTTCTCTTCCCCATAAACAGTTAAGCATATCATTAAGTGGCAAGCACCCTGCTATGAACTATTTTGAAGAGTTGATTATAATGTTCACCCAGGATAGAGACATACTGAATTAGGCAGAAATTGTACTCAAATAAAGCAAGCCCGACTGCACTCACAAACCATAACTAGTCCGGGCAACTATGAAAAAGTGTGTTCTAGGGACAGCGCCCCCAGGTAATGTGGGGAGTGTGTAGGGGCTGGACATTTGCTTATCTCTCAATGGAAACAGCCAACTGGCTTCCAAAGCCTCAGTGCCCTTACCCGTGAAGCAGCTGTAACCAAGCCTACTTTGCTCCCTTATCAAGAGGGCCCTTATTTATTCAATGAATATTTTCTCGTATCCATTGATGGCAAGCTTCAAGGATGAATAAAGAATAGTCCTGATATTCATGGGTCTCATTCCATGTTGTGATAAGATGTATGTGTACATAAAATTTCAAGGGAACATAAATGATGGAGATATGTATATATACCCTAAAGCATCACAGCTGGGCCAACTAAGTGGAGAAATACAGAAAGATTTCACTGCAGGTGTGGCATTTAAATCAGACAAATAAAGCAGGGAGAAGGGACTGTGTTAAAACAGAGGCCCACAAGGAGTCTGGACAGTGATGTAGTTGGAAAATAAAGGTGACTGGGCATGGAAGAGAACGTGAAGTAGTGGAGGACCAATGGGAAGTGAAGCCAGAAAGGCGGCGATGGGTCAGACTGTGGAAGCTTTGTGTATATCTGGAGGAGAGTTTGGGCTTAATCCCGAGGGTCAACTTGACACCTACAGATGTTAGATGAGGAGGGAGCATACCTGGATTTGATTTTAGAATCATGATTATGGTGAGTGATTATATTACATATTGCATTAAATTTAAATATAATTGTTTCCCCTTTTGTAGATCATAGAGTGTTATAAGACCAATAACAAATAAGGCAACTTCTGTATAGAACCATCTGTAGATTCCAATATCGGAAGACTGGAAATAGTAATAATGATGGTGATGATGATGTGGTACCTTGGTTCACGAAATTAATTCTTCCATGATTCTGGGGAAGACAGCTGTGTGGTCGTGTTAGTCACCCTGTGCAGAGTTCATGAACAGAAGCAAAATTGCATCAAATGCTTCTGTTTGCAAACTGAATTATTTGCAAGCGGAAGAACTGGTGAACTGAGGTCTTACTGTAATAAATTATATTTGTATTGAAGGTGTACAGACTGTTATTTGTCATTTTGCCTTAAAATATAGCATAACCACGATTTAAATAGTGTTTACAATGAATTATGTATTATAAATAAGTTGAGATCCATCCATGAGTATTTCCCATCCCTCTCTCCTCTCCTATCATTCCAGCCTCTGATAGCAACTACTCTACCCTCCACATCGATGAGATCAACATTTTTATCTTCTGCAGATGTGTGAGACCTTGGGATCATATTGTTCTTTCTTTTCTATGCCTGGCTTGTTTCCCTAAACGTAAGACCTCCAGTGTCATTCATATTGTTACAAACGATAGCTGCTCATCCTTCTCCGTGGCTAGGTAGTACTAGACTGTGTTCATGTGCAAGATTTCTTCTCTCCATCCACCTGCTGATGAACACTCTGGTCCTTTCCATTTCCTGGCTACGGTGAATATGGAAATGCACATGTCTCTGACAAACTGGTTACATTTCCCTTCATTGCACCTAGTAACTGGCTTCCTGGATCAACTTCTCCCTCTATTTCTTGTTTACTGGTTTGTGGAATTGCCATACTGTTTTTCTGAATGACTGTACTAATTTACTTTCCAACCAAGAGTACATAGATTTCTCTTTCTCCACGTACTGATTAGCAGTTGAGCTCCTCTGCTTTTACAATAGTCATTCTTGTTGGATAGTAAGATGGTATATCAGTGAGGTTTTGCTTGGTATTTCTCTGATATTAGAAATGTTGAATATCTTTTCTGTATTTGTAGCCTTTTGTATTTATATTTACTTTTGAGAAATGTCCACTCATATTCAGGTCAAATTATAATTATGTCATTTTGAGTTTTGCTATTGAGTTGCTTCAGATTTTTATTCAGGATATTACCCCTTGTCAATATATAGATTTCAAATATTTTTGCATTCTACATGTTGTTACATGATTGTTTTCTTTGCTGTGCAGAAGCTTTCCCTTTGGTTCTAATAGCATATGTGTATTTTTGCTTTTATTCCTTGTGTTTTTGTGGTCTTATGCAAAAAAATCCTTGCCCTTTCCAATGTCTTAAATTATTTCCCTCATGTGTTTTTTAGTATTTTCATCATTGCAAGATTTTAAACTAGTTCTTTAATCCATCTTGAGTTGATTTTTGCAACAGATGAGAAACAGTGTCTAGTTTTATTCTTTTATATATGGATATCCTCTTTTCCCTGTACTATTTATTTTCTCTCCAAAACATATCCTTCCTGATAAGTCACAAGGCAGCTAGCTTCACCCCCCTCGTGGGAAAACTTTAACTCTCAATGTTTCTCTCGTTCCCTTACCTGTTCAACTTCAGTTCCCCTCGGCCACAAAAGCTGCCCCCGTCCTCATTCGCTCTGGCAGTTCACCTGCTTGGGTCATTCTGACATGGGCAACTCCTGCTGTTCAGGCTTCTGGCCTGGACGCCCTCCCGGCCACTCAGGGCTCGGCCTGTTCTGGCCCAGGGACATCTCCTTACCCCACCCCACCCCTGCCAGAAAAAAGAGCTTAAAGGCCCACGCTTTCCTCAGCTCGGGGCTACCTTGGTCCGCTAGGTAGCCTGCCACTCTGTCCCTCCCCCAATAAAGACTTCTCTCGTGTCAGAAGGTCTGGTCTGGTTCCGTGTGGATCTCGGTTTCTATCACTTCCTACTATTCTTTATTAAAGTGATGATTTTGAACTCCTAGAATAATAAAAATGACTAGTGATTTCAATAATAATTTCCATTTATTGATCAATTGCTTTATATCCAGTGCTGTGCAGAGGATTTTGACATACAACATCATTCTGTTTATTTCCCCAACAACATTACAAGAAATGTAACACGATGTGACTGACGCTATTTTAAATACTTCTTCTATAGGATCTCACTTAATCCTCAAAATAACTATAAGGTCTGTTTCATTAATATCCATATTTTACAAATAAAAAAACTGAACGGCAAAAAGAATGAGAAGCTTACCCAAAGTTAAAGAGCTCAGAAGTTTCAAGTAGCGGAACAGGGATTCAAAGTCAATCTAAACGTGGAAGATGTTCTTAGGCAAGACGAAGTGGTCCTATGTCACAAAAGGATTCCCATTAAAATATTCATGGAAAAGTAAGCAAGCAGTCAAAAAGTGAGAGTTTAGATTACGTCTATTCACTTCATTTACCTGAGAAATGGAGCAGTAGGAATGAAACCCAAGCCTGTTTATTTGGTTGTTTTCATGACACAAAGTGCTTCCAGTTGTGTATTTTGAAAACGTACACACACAAACACACACATATAGAGTGAACTGAAACTTGGCCTTTTCTAATTTAATCAAGAAAAGAAAAAGAACATTGGGAAAGTGATTCCATGTAAAAATATCGTGCCGTTTCTCATTAGAAAGTATAACTTTGGGAAGAAGGTGGGATTACGTGGGGTTGAGGAGCTCTGTGGCGAGTTTGCCAACTATGGCAGCAGGGCTGGTTAAGGCGGTTGTGGTGGGTGGGCGGGCGGCGGAGTGTGAGACGTGGAGGTGGGCAGTGTGTGGTCTGGACCATGTCGGGCAAGGCCAGGGAGTGGTGCCTCATGGAAAGCGACCCTGGGGTCTTCACCAAGCCCATTAAAGTAATCAGTTGGCAAGGTGTCCAAGAAGAAGAAATACGGAGTTTAGAGGCTCAGAATTTTTCAAAATTGAAACCAGTTCATGGGTTAATTTTTCTTTTCAAGGGGAAGCCAGGAGAAGAGCTAGCAGGCTCTGTGGTTCAGGACACCAGACATGACACAATATTTTTTACCCAGCAGGTAATTAACAATGTCTGTGCTACTCAAGCCATTATAAGAGTGCTTTTGAAGTGTACCCACCAAGACATCCATTTAGGAGAGACACTGTCAGAATTTAAAGAATTTCCTCAAAGTTTTGATGCAGCTGTGAAAGGTTTGGCATTGAGCAATTCAGATGTGATCCGACAAGAGCACAGCAGTTTTGCCAGACAGCACGATTGCATTTAATGCAAAGACAGCAGCCAAAGCAGAAGAGGTTTTCCCTTTGTCAGCCATGTTCCCGCGAATGGAAGGTTGTGTGAACTGGAGAGATTAAGAGAAGGACTGGTCAGTTTAGGGGCCTGCAGTCAAGGTGACCGGATCAGTGCAGAGAGACCCGTCACAGAAGAAAGGGCACAGAAGTACTGTGAGGGTGAAACTCGGTTTAACTTGGTGGCCATCGTGTCTGACAGAGAAACGATACATGAACAGGAGGTAGCAGAGTTACGAAGACAATGTACAGAGCCCGAACCCATGGATACAGACCGGGGTAATAATATGTCAATGAGAAGTTGCCAAAAATCAGATGCTTATTGAAGAAGTACAAAAATTAAAAAGATACAAGATTGAAAATATCAGAAGGAAGCATAACTATCTGCCTTTCATTGTGGAATTGTCAAAGACTTTAGCAGAACATCAGCAGTTCATACCACTCATAGGAAAGGCGAAAGAAAACCAGAATGCAAAAACAGCTCAGGACATCAAATGCAGAGGATGCTTTGGGACATTCCACAGTTCTACATCTAACTTATTCTCGCGGAAACCATGAAGTCTAAGGAACTTTGAGCAATGTCCTAATGGACTCAGTGCACGTTGGCAAAAGTCACCGTCTATCTTGTCTGTAAGGCATGGATCCATACGCTTTATCCCCACCTGCATGTGCATATAGTGCCTATTAAATAAAAGTGCATACTGAAGTGTATATTAAATGAATAAATGTGCCCCAATTTAATTATTTGACACTGGAGCTGAGAACTCTTGTCAGTACTCTGGAAGTATAACTCTAGTCATGAACCTTGGAAATGCACAAATGATATCCTCTGCCTATTGTTGTTCTAAATGATCTTTTGATTTTTTTAGTTTCCAGTTTATAAATATCAACTCTAAATTAAGTTGAATCTTCTGTTTCTTATCATTAATGGAACATCAGAATTTCTGTCTTTGATGTATTTTGAGCCTCTTAGAACTAAATTTATCTTTTTAAATTATTTTAAAAATAGAAGAAGGAAAACATTAACAAACAGACATCCATTTACAAGATGACATAAGAACAATACAAACAATACAAAGTTACAGACAAAGTGGTTGGACATTAACAATGGTGGTTGTATTACATATTGATATCATCAAAGTGGTTTCTCAGGGAAACAAATATAGGCATGCAAGATTGATTAAACAATTAGTCATTAACTGATCCTTTCAGTAAAGTGATAGCAGTCAGCAGTACAACTATATTAGCTATCCTGTGTATAGATATATACATAACTTTCCCTTCTTTTCTCTTTTTCCTCATGCCAAGTGCTCTTTTGAGCAGTTTCTTTTCATTTCACGGGTCAAAACTGAATTTATCTTATACTGATTGATTTTTATGCAGATCATTTGAAAGGAATACAGGTACAGTTTCTAGTGATTTTCACTGATGCCAGTAGAAAAGGTAGTAAACATTCCAGTTTTATTTTAGCAAACTTTCTGGAAGTGTTCGGAGTTAATTGTATCTAGAAAAGTCTGGATATTATACTTCAAAACAAAATTTCAGGTTAAGAACAAATTGTGAATCTTACAAAGTTTTGGCATTACTCTCCATTGGGCAACATTTATTCATTCTGTTCAACTATATCTTTATTGAAAATTACAAGTTTGACCATTCAGTTTATTTACTTTAAAAAAACATGGCGGTGGTAGTAGAGAACTATCTATGCCAATTTGAACAAAATTAGTAGAGCCCACAATTTCTAAGAGTCATGTACAATTTGCTCATAACAGATTATATTTTTTGCCTTTTGGAATTTACTGTGGGTTTTATTTTGTCAATTAATATTGTACTGTATTCTTATTTTTAAACTTCTTTTCTAAGTTAAACTTCAAAAGAAACTTTATAAAACTTCTTTTTAGAAAAGCAACTAGTCTATGTTTTTCTTTACCAAGCACATTTTTAAAGTTGATATATGACTTTTTAACATCTTATTATTCATTGTAAATTCATAATTTATTTCATTAAGTAGAATGTGTACCTACCTTCCAGCTTTAACACATGACTTTTTAAGGATTTTTTTAAAGCTTACTAATTGTGATTTTATTAAATGATTTAGAGCCAATATGAGGAAACCTGGGAGAAAATGAAGAAGAAAAATTAATGAAATTGTTTTTGTGTGTAATTTCAGTTGAAGGTAATAAAGAAGTAAACATTTAGTTTTTCAATTATTTGTGGGTCAACATATTTTGGTCTTGATACAATAGTAATTATGGAGTCTTGCAAAGCTGTCATACAATTTTCAAAAATTATCTTTGGCTCATTTTGACCTCATTCATTTAACTTCTATATTGTATTGAGGCTTACATAAAGCAATAAAAGATATGGTGGAAAATAGTATCTAGTAATCAAATCAGTGGCATAGGAGAGAGGACCTAAAACAGACTTATAGTTTTCTGACCACTTGACTTCGAGCAAAGGTGACAAAGCGATCCAACAAGGAAGGAGATATTTTCTACAAGCGGAGCCAGAGTAATGCAGCCGAGCATCCACACTGGGAAAGTGAACTGTGACGCTGCTGCCTCACCAAAACGGACACGCGCTGGAGCGTAGATCAAAATGCAATAGCTGAAAAGTATAAACCTTTTTTTTGGTAGGAAACATCGGTGTATATCTTTGTCATATGTGGGCAGCCAAAGGTTTCTTAGATCACAGAAAGCAATACCCCTTTAAAAGATCCAAAATTTTAGTCATCAAAATTAAAAAATTTGTCATGGAAAGATACTGTTATAAAGAGTAACTAAGATCAAATGACATTTATAAAGTAGCTTTATAAAACTAGGTTAATATATAAAGGTTTTTTCATGTATAATTATGATAAAGTTTCTTGATAGAAATTTCTATAGTTTAAGAATGATTTCTTTTGTCTGCTCCTTTAATCACTATAAATGCTTTGAGACACTTCCTCGTTATTTCTGCTTGTGAATAAAGAAGTAGGACTTGTGAAAAAAAAAGAAATTATAACTTTTTCTTCTTATTGCTCATTTAGCGTAGACCTTGGGTGTAGTTGATGGTCAATAAATATTTGAAAAATATCTCAGAGGCATTCCAGGGCCTGTCTGCCAGAAGTGAGGTTATATTATGTTCTCTACTTCTTTGAAATATATAAAAACAAGCAAATATAGGCCATGTATATGGGAAAGAAGGGCATATATAGCTTCAAAAAGCCCTTTCCTCAATGAGCTTCCTAAGAGGAAAGCCAATTACACCGTGTATGGGGTTTTACAGTTATTGTCATTTATATTTTACAGCTTTAGCCAAGGCCCAGTGACCCGAATCTGATGTGGAAAGGTATCAGGGCTACAAAGTAGAAGTCTGCACGCATGTTAAGGACAATTAAATTAATTTAAGGTGGACACAATATACACAGATTTTCACATACCCCATCTTTCTGTCAAGAATACCGGACAATGCTCAGTCATTTCCAGCATGTTCACTGAACTGTCCCTAGGACCTTGAGCATCGAAGTGTAGTGTGACATTAACAGCTTTCCTCCTTCCCTGCTTCTGAGGGTTGTGAGGAGGAGCTCACCAGTATCTGTACAGGTAATGGACAGTTCTAGTTGGAATGGAATCTCTACTCCAGATAAAAGGATTATGATTGCCCTTAGTTCACGTGGCTCTTCAGCATAAGCTCTAGCTGCATACATAGTTTCATAAAGAATTGACTTAACTTGATAGGAATTCAGAAAAATTAAGGCATTATTATTTGTTCATCCAGTAACTACATTAGAACCTTGTTATGGTTGATACATTGTGTCAATTTGGGGAATCTAGAGGTTTGGCTGAGAGACTCAGCAGGAAGCCAGGGTGCTTACTTTGTACACATCCTGAGCCCTGTGAGTGCTACATGCCCCCTGGGTGGGGGTAGTCTGTTTACAATGTAAGGGAAGGTAAGAGGCTGCTTGCCGCCATTCCTCCCTTTTGCTGGTTGTTTTTGCTGTGCTCTGCCTGTGCCACGTGCCACTGTGCATCAGAACCAGCCACGTATGGACTGAAACCTCCACAAACTGTAAGCTAAATAAACCTTTCCTTCCTTCATTTTGGGCGTTGGGTATTTTGTCTCAGCAATGAGAGAAGAGTAACCAAGATAAACCTATAGTTCCTCACAGGAACAGTTGCACAAAGACTCTAATTCTACTAGTGAGTGTTCCGCACACTGCATCTGGAGTTAGGATATCTTTTATTCCCTTGAAGTTCTACAAGTAGTGGTTAAGAATCACTGAGTTTCATTCATTGTCCTGGGTCACTACTACAACATTTGTCGACTCCTCCACACCCTTATCTGACCAACATACTCTGTTTCCAGCTCTGCTCAAGAATAAATAATGAGAAAAATAGGTAGGTTAGTTTGGTACCAACATAATAAAAGAAGATGGGAGAATAGTGGGTAGAAAAGAACAAATTAGTAAAAATCATAGATTTCAGCCATGGAAGTTTGAATATATTCTATATGCAATGGGAGACAGAGCTGCAATTTGATAAGGTGAATAATGTGAAAAAATTAGTGCATAGGAAGATTTACATGGAAGTGCTGTGCAGAGTAGATATTTTTTGGAGAGATTAGGTGTAGGGAACCAATACACACAGCATGCTTAACTATACACTAAATGTAGAAAAAAGGTATTTTCTGTAGCTGTGACGAAGAAACCAAAGGTCGCAAATGTTTCAGCAGTAGGGATATGACATGAGCCAGAGGGAAAATTCACTCTGAGCTAAAATGTTTATTTTTTCTAATGAACAGAGAATATTTATGATTTACATTTATAGAAGATTATAGACTATTTATGATGTACTATTTATGATGTAATTATAGAAACATACAGAGCAAAAATACACAAGTTTACGCAGCAAGAACACTAATATCACCGGAAAGTTAGATGAGAAAAATATAATGTACTCAAGACTAGCCTAACGAACAAAGAAGAAAAAGTAATACATCTTTCAGAAAATGAATGCACCGGAGCTGGCGATCTGACATTTTAATCACAATAGATGATCCTGACTATTGGAAAAAAGGAGCTCTGTGAAAGAGAGCTTCAGTGTTGAGAAACAGATTGTTTTCTGTGTGCTTTGCCCTGACATGGCAGTTAGATACCCACCCACACATTCATCCTGTTTTCCTTTGCTCTGTACCCCACATCTTGATCTATATCTCTTTCCGACTTCTACCCCTCCACTCTCTTATTTCAACTTGGAAATACTGACAAATTAAATCATTCTTTACCAAGGCTAGCGATCTAGGTATCATTCAAAATGGAATTTAAAAAAATGAACTGTCACTTTGGGTTGAAGGAAAAACCTATTATTCTGTTTGTATTGAATTTTAACTATGTGAAGGAGCTAACAAGCAAGAAAGGATTCTTGTTTGCTTTGCTAAGGAATGGTCTGTAAGACTGGCAGAGGTAAGTGAAATCCCTTCTGCCATAAAGAACAGAAGAGAGTAAGAGACCAAGGAGAGAAACAGGTCACCTTAGGAAGAGCAGGAAATACAGAACAAAATTCAGGATGACAGTGAGACTTTTAAAGTCTGTATAAATGTCCCAAGTTACCAGTTTTTGCCTGTTGTACTCAAGTAATTAGTAGTAAAATTCACAACAGGAAGGGCTAAATTAAAGAACAGCAAGAAAAACAGGAGCTATGAAGATGTATTTTTCCTAGTTCAGGGAGAGGAATTCTGAACGATGAAATGAACATGAAAACCATATTTGCAAACTTTTTGGGCCCACCTAAAAATTCTTCATTTCTTTTCAAAGGTCAGAGATTAGTTCCCCGTTTTAAAGCTTTCCTTCAACTACATGCATAGTCTTAAACAGTGAAAATTAATAGCTTTCTCACATCTCACTGGGTTATTAGGATTTCTTTTCTTTTAAAAGTGGGTTTGCCTGCATCAGTGAAGCACTGCATGTTTGTCATTTTCTATTTGTACTGAAAACATCTGCACATATCTAGTTGTTATAAAACATTACTAGATGTGATCATTCAAAAATACAAGAATTTCTGCCCAGTGTGGTGACACATGCTTGTAATTCCAGCCCTTGGAAGGCTGAGGATGAAAGATCACTGTGAGTTTAAGTCCAAACTAGGCTATGCAGTGAGTTCAAGCCAAGCGTGAACTGCATAGAGAGATCCTGTCCTAAACAAATATTGATATATAAATATAAGCTATATAAAACTGTATTATATGCTATACAATACAAAATATATATTTTTCCCCTTTTAGGAGCTTGATTATGCAATGGATCTGGACTCAGAACTGATGTAAAGATCAATGGAGTTTAAAAAGAATTAAACATGTACTAAATGCATATCATTTAATTGGGAGAAGGGGAAAGCAATTTTCCTTGAAGGAGTGGTAATTTGGTAAAAGTGATTTTCCTTAGAAAAGAGAGTTGCACTAAATGTACAAACCCATACAGCATTATGATCACATATGAAGGCTTGAGAAAGGGCTCCCATCCAACCCAGGAGCGGATAAATGCATAGCTTAGTTTTACTTCAGTGTTGGTCATCTTAATGGACTTTGGGGTCTTTTACTACAGTTACATTGAGAACAGTTCTACTTATATCTGCTTTGTACATTGAAAGGCCATTAAACATTTACTTAAAAAAAATGTTCTGGAAGGACAATGAGAGGAGTGCTATGGAACTGCCTTTCAGTACAGCAAGCATTATTGGTAAAAATTGTGGAAAACTCCAGCAGTCTCTGGAAATTGTCCTAGGGCACAATTGTCCAGCCAATTAGCAAAAATTATTTAAGAAAATCTGCTACACATTAAGAACAGTGGCAATCTGTGGTATTTAAATAATGAACCTCTGATTTCTTCTCAGTTGACTAGATTATGTTGACTTTGTAGATTAATTTGGAGAATACTGTACAATAATGACGCATTTCAATTCATAAAGAAGAAAAATCTTTCCATTTGTTTAGATTTTACTACATTGTTTCAATAATGTTTTGCAGTTTTTATTACATCAATCTTATACCTGTTTGATTAAAATTATTTCCAAATAATCTGTTATTTTTTCTGATACTAGTGGTAATTGTTTTCTTAATTTTGTTTGCAGCATATTTATTGTGAGTGTATTTAAATATAGCTAATTTTTTTGTACTGAGTTTTTTTAATCGTGAAAATTTGCTCAAGTCATTATAGTTCTACTTTTTGGTAGATTCTTTGGGAGTTTTTAATTTAAAAAGTTCATGTCATTTTCACACAGACATTTCAGTGTAGACAATTTTATTATTTCACTTCACTTTTTCATTTTTTTGACTCATAACCCTGGCTAGAGCCTTCAATACTTTGCTAAAGATATGCCAAGAGCAAACATTTTTGACTTACTCCTATTCATAAAAGAAAGAAAGTTTTTGATCATTGACTATGAGGACAGTTATGATTTTCTATAGGTGTTCTTCATAAAATTGAGAGAGAACCTCTTTATCCCTAGCTAGATGAGTGTTCGTTTTATAAATCATGAAAGGAGTCTTTTACTGTAGCTACTGAGAGGACCACATGAGTTCTCCACTTCATTACGTTAATATGGTTCACTACATTAATTGATTTTAATATATTGAGCCAATATTGTGTATTTTAGATGAATCCTACGTGGTCTCAGTGCACATTCTTACATCCTGCCAGATTCTGTAATCTAGTACAATTCCTCCGCTTCCCAACCCTCTGTCCTGTGGGCTCTATATCCAGGAGTTCAATCAACTACAGATCAAAAATATCAAAACTAAACTGTATTGAACATGTACAGGCTTAGTTCTTCTCACTGTTCCCTATACAATGTAGAACAACTATTTACATAACATTTACATTGCATTAGAAATTTAGACTGAACAACACAGAGCAGCAGAATTCACTGTAGTTGTGATGCCATCTTGTGAATGCAGGAAGAAGGGCTCCAGAGCAACTTCCGAAAGTGGCAAGAACAACATGGTAAGTGTGTGCAAAGGGAGGGGCTATTGGAGAGGAGATTAACGGCAATGTGGGTTTTACTTTAATACATTAAAAAATTTAAAGTCACTGTATATTTTGATCACACCTTGTGCTTTGTTTTTCTTTTATGCATTATGAATATACATATGAAATTACTCAACAAACTATTACTGGATCAAATACATCAACATAGGAGAAAGTATGCCCCATGATTAAATGGGATTTATCCCAATAAATCAAGGTTCGCTTAACATGAAAAGCTTGTTAAAGTAGGTAGGTATGTGGGCACAGGCCTGTAATCCGAGCTACTTAGGAGGCTAAGGCAGGAGAATTGTGAGTTTGAAGGAAATCTGGGAAACCTAGACTTCCTCAAAATAAAGTACACCCATAAATAACAAGAGCTGGAAATATAGCTTATTACTCCATGGGTTTGATCACCATTATCTCAGGTAAAATAATTAATGTACTTACACACTTACTAAAATGGAAAGTTCAAAAGGCATAGAAAAATTTCCATATCATTTGACAAAAATCTGAGTTCTTTTATGATGAAGACACCTAAAAATTGGAACTAGAATGGGATTTCTCAATATCATAAACAGTATTCATGAAAAAGTCACCATTACTATAATTCATAATGGTGAAATAATAATGCTTTCTGTGTTATGTAAACAATGAATAGCCACTCTTGCTACTTCTTTTCCAGTATTTTGAGTGAGGTTCTAGCTAGGAAAATAGGGCAAAAATAAAGCAAAACAAACAAAAGACAGACACAGACAAAAGTCAGTGCTTCTAGAGGTAAAGGATTGGTGGAGGCAGTGGATGAGTCTTTAAAAATGCGGTTTCTTTCTCACGCTGAATGAGACAGACAGTATCACTGGATAATTAATTTAAAAATTAGCATTTTATCAGCATTCTAGAACCAGCATCATCATCCCTGTTAAATTTCAGCATCAACTAGGCTCTGCCTTCCACTTCAGAGACCGAGATCAGGTTCTGTAGAGGACAACTACATTCCTGAACATATCAGTAGCGCTTGACTACAGGCTCCTACTCAGGGATCCAAGTCCTTGCCCTGTGAGGCTCCTTTTCTAAGGCTGACTAAAATGTACCCACTGACAGGATACTGTTCTTTCCTCCTGAATGTGCGTCTAAGGTTTTGGGCCTCTCCAAAGCAATTAAGACCTAATATCTCTTATTATTTTCTTATTTTTCCCATGCCTAGGGTCGCACTTCTTCACAGTTTTCAATATTTATCTTCTTTCAGTTTCATTTTTCCTTAAAAAGTAGTTTCTAGTAGCCATTGTTTTAATTACTTTGCTCTCATTGCTGTGACAAAATAGCTGATGTCCAACATTAAGGAACGAAGCTTTTATTAGCTCACAGTTCATGGTGGTTTCAGTCCATGCTCAGCTGACTCCAAGGCAAGGTGGTGCGGCTGAGGGGAAACAGCTCCTAGTGGAGGAAAATACCAAAAACAAGAGCAAAAGAGGAGGAGCAGCCTCTTTCCCCTCCTTATACTGCACACAAGGTACCTGCCTTATGGCTGGTGTTGCGCTCACACTGCCAGTCCCAGCATTAGACAATGAATAAACCACAAACTCTAAATTCTGCTGCTCAGGAAAAGCCAGTCCTCCATGACTGTATGAAGCTTTGGGGGGACATCCAGACACAAGTCATAACATTCATTAACCTATCATTTGTATTATATTATCTCCATTAAAATACTGGGCAATGTTTCTGTTTTATTTAAATCTAAAGCAGAACGCACACCAGTCCATAAGGAAAATCAGGCTCTGATTTTCTGTGAGGTTGTTGCACGTGAGATGTTGAAAGAGAAGACAACAGACACTGGGGGAGGGGACAGAGAGCGGAGAGAAGGGGGTTAAAAGAATCATCAAGTTATAACACACATGTAATCATTCCCCAAGAGGACTGCAAAAGTAATGAACTGCAAAGATGTACTCATAAAATTTTTAAAATTATAAAAGGAAAAAGACTTATCAAGAAAGTCATAAAAGACAAATTTCCAAAATTCCAAAGCGAGTAAAAAGGATAAAATATTAAATATCAAAACCAAATGAATAATGAAAATGATGTATCTACACACAACAGAGGATTAATCAACCACAGGTAAGAATGAGACTTTGTCACTTGCAGGAAAGTGAATGGGCATGGAGATTGTCGTGCGCAGCAAAGTAAGCCAGACTCAGACGAGCATCACAGCTTCTTCCTAATACGTTGAAGCGGAAAAAGATGACCAGGATGCAGAAGGGATGCAGAAGTGAGGACAATGATAAGGGGGTAGGAGGGTAAGGGGGTAACGGGAGGAAGGAATGGCTAAGGCAGGGGAAGGGTGGGCAAGGAAGTGACGGGAGCGGGTGAATGAGTATTCTACGTGCACGCGTGACTGTCAGAATGGAGCCTTGTTGATGCACAAACTAATACGCACCGATAAAAGTATGTGGACAAAAAGTCGCCGAAATAGAGGGCAGAAAAACAATAGAGAAAATCAAACCCAAAGGCATCCCTGAGAAAAAAATGGATAATATTGACAAGGTTTTATTTAGGCTGGTTAAAAAAATTAAAAAAACATAGAAGTTATCAATGTCAAGAATGAAAAAGAGACGTCACTATGGACCCTAAGGATAATTATAAATACTACAGACTATTATGCTAATAACAAAATTTTAGGCCAACATGGGCTAATCTGTGAGACCACAACTTAATAAAGTTCCCTCAAGAAGAAACAGATTACCTAATTTAAATTTAACAAACCAATGAAATTTAATTTGTAAGGATGTCCAGAAGGAAAATTCTTGTCGTTGTACTTTACTGGTGAATTCATAAAATATATTCCAGGCACAGACATTGCCAGGTCCCCCGGAAAGTCTCCCTGACAATGGAAGAGGAGGGAGCACTCCTTTCATCCGCTGAATCTCCCTCTGCCATCTCCCTCCGCCTCAGTCCCACGTGGTGCCTGAGCAGGAACATGCGCTCTGCAAGAGCAGGGCCAACCCAAACCAAATAAGCGCTCTAACGAAAACAAAGGCTTCCTCCTTTCTCTTCTGTTTGCAGGAAGTATCTGTATTGAATTGGCAAAAGTTCTCTTTTAAATATATTTTATAGAATTCACCAGTGCAGTAAAATTGAAAGAATTTTCCTTGTGAGAAACTTTAAAAATTAAATTAAGTTGTTTTGATAAACTTAAGTAATCTGTTTCTTCTTGAATGAACTTTATTAATTTGTGGTACTAATAAAAATTTTTTAAAAATTTTAAAGAAATTACATTTGATTTTGCTGGATTCATGCTAATACTTATGCTGTTTACAGGATAAGGGATATGCTTTTGCAGATAGCTTGCAATGTTGCTACCAAAGAAAGAACATAAGATAGGAAAGATGATTTCTCACTGGTAATTAGAGAAGTAAAGTATGAGAATTCATGGAAACTCAGATCCAGCTGCTTTGAGTTTCAATTTCAAAGCTGGTAGTTGGAAGCATGACCAATTTAACTTATATGAGGAAAGATAAAGTCATAAAACGTTAAAAAGAAAAGTACTTCTGGATTTGGAATGAGGAGATCCCAGTTTAATTCCCTGTTGGTTTTAAAACCCAGAACCCCTCCTCATTTCTTTAAATTTTATCACTATAAAAAAAATTATTGTGCAAGATTGTCTCTAATATTAGATGAAACATCAAAAGATTATTCCATAAATATTGCCTTCCATCTGAATCTAAAGTTCACAGTGACCCTGGAGCTTGGAAACCTCTATGTCCACTGAACTTTTTAATTTGTTTTAATTTCTGGATTTGCACTTGCTTTTTATGGATCAGCACTTGATTGAATTATAGGCCATAAAATTATGAGAAGTGCAAATTCCAAATTTCAAAGTCTGGAAGGAATTTTTTTTTATTCAGGTGTTACAGATTGAAAGATTTAATACTCAATTATACTGGATTTTGTTTTTCTATTGCACTCATTCATTAAAGGTGCAGAATTACACAATCTAAAAATTACAGAGGCATTTTAGTCCTAGCTCTGGACAGGTCCGAGTCTTTCATTTGTGCCTTATCTGTTGGGTTACTGAGATCAAACTCCCAACACCCAAAGTGAGATCAAGGTCAGCTTCTGAGCTTAATGCTTTTGTTTTCAACTCCTTTTTCTTTCAGGAATCCAACTAACTTTATTATTTTGAGAGATAGCAACTCTTGTCCAATAAATTTTCCTATCACAATTATTAGCATTTTTATGTGTTCATTTCATGGGATTTGTTTTTCAGATTCTCTTATTCTAATATCTTGGTACAACAGAAAACCATGTGTCAACTTTACAATTATACAAATAAAGTACATTTTTAAAATAAGGCAGATGCATTCAAAAGTAGATGAAAAGCCTTTCCTTCCTGATAACACGTGAGAGGATGAAAGGATCCAGGAAATTACAGCTAGCGGCTTCATTTTGCAGTGGAGAGAGTGAGGACCATTAGTTATGGAGACAGAACTGAAGGTTTCTCTCCGGCTGACAGTGAGGGCACCGCAGAGCGCCCTGCTCCCTCAGCCTGTCCTCCAGTGCTGAGTGTAGACAGCCTACTTTTATTTCAGTAATTGAACTGCGATGGAGCAATGTCTGATTCTTTGTGTCAGAAGAGCTTACAGAACAGTGATCAACATGGGATCGGAGTGTTTGTCAGTGCTATTTCCATTTTGCCTAACTTATTTTTTCTGGTGTAGCGAAAGGAAATACTGCAAATCATGAAGTTTGTTCTCTTGCTTGTCCATATTCTCTGAGATTACAGGAGATTTACTGAATCTTTTTCTTTCAGGAAAACATTTTTCCCAATAAATATTTCTTTCTTTAGATAAATATATGCATCTTTCTCCTGACAGATTACTTCATATAATGACACAGCTATAAAACCTCCTCCTTCCTACCACTTCTAGCCCGACTTCTTGAAGTTAGCAATGTCTGTTCCAAATATTCAACAGATTTTTTATTCTTTTTTTTTTTTGTAATTCTTATTTTTATTATTATTCTTGATTATTGTGACAGCTTGTACTTGACAAAATTTATCTTGGCCCTGCTTTGTTCTAGGATGGAAATAACATTTGTATTATGCACCTGTGAGTTTCCCTGTTCCTAGGTTTGTCAGTAAGACTTGGAAAACTTTTGTTTGGACACGTCCAGAAACCCTCAGGTCATATGCTACATTAATAAGTAAAGTTATGAAATTAAAAATTATGACTAATCTGAGAAATGAGATTCACAATATGATGTTTCCTGTGGATTTCATATATTAGTTTCTGTCCTTGGATTAGTTTTTCCTCTAAGGAGTATGTGGAGTTATTTTCCCCTAGAAAATGGTTTCTTTTGGAATTGAAATCATATATTTTTTCAGAGCTGGCTTTTTTTTTTTTTTTGCGGTACTGGGGATTGAACTCAGGACCCTGTGCTTGCTAGGCAAGCGCTTATTCCACTGAGCTATATCCCCAGCCCAGAGCTGGCTTTTTGAAATACATATTGTTGGTACATTTTAGATATACACAATGATCACACGCATCAAATAGAATTTGTACCTGACGTGATATAACTTGTTTTTCCCCATTCCCTTACCCTCTCTTTAACTCCTCCCCCATTCCCCACTTAAAAAAGTTTGTTTCCATGTTTTCCTTTTTTTCTTATTTGTTTCTTTTCCCTTCTTTCCTTTCCCCATCCACTCTCCCCTTCCCTATTTGAACATTTCCTATTTCACAATACCTATTTTACATTTTGGTCCTTATTTACACTTTGGGTTCTCACACCAGAGAAACAATATGGTATTTACACGTTTGTCAGATTTATTTCGTTGGAAAATATGGTCTCGAGGTGCACCCATTTTGCTAGAAATGTCTCCCTGAGACTCCATCTCACTCTGGCAAGAGTGGCTATTATCAAGAAGTCATCCAATGACAAGTGCTAGAGGGACTGTGGGGGAAAGTGGACCATCCTCCACTGTTGTTTGGAGTGTAGACTGGTGTAACCACTGTGCAAATCAGTGTGGAGATTTCTCAAAAAACTAGGACTGGAAATTCCATTGGACCTACACATTCCCATCCTGGGTATCTCCCCAAAAGAATTAAAAGCATCACACTACAGCCATATGTGCGCATCTTTGTTTATAGTCCCACAGTTTGTAACAGCTGAACATTGGAAACAACCCTGGTGCTCATCAACTGGTGAATGGATAAAGATGTGGTTTTGTACACAATGGAGTACTACTCTGCCATAAAGAAGGATACACTGTAGACATTTCTAGGAAAAAGGATGCAACTTTTATAGTTTACTTTTTAAGGCATTTCAACATGCTTTGCCTTTAATGTTTTTCCTCTCATTTCTTTAGCAAATCTCTTGAATTATAATCCCAGTTACTTATTATTGAAGAAAAAAATCCTAGAAATGTTTTTTCCTTGTTTTTTATTACTCTCAAAAGATCTTTTGCCCTATTTCTATTTTATGTTATTATCTCAGTTGTAAACTCTTGTGTCCAATTTCATGTTTCTAGTACTTATTTTGCATTATCTATTACAGTTTGAGTTATAGCCTCTCCACCTGTTATTGATTGAAATATATCCCTCCAAAATTCATATGTTGAAATCCTTTTTTTCTGGTCCTGGGAATTGAACTCAGGACCTTGCTGTTGCTAGGCAGGTGCTTGTGCCACTGAGCCATATCCCCAGCTCCATTTGTTGAAATCCTAGTCTCCAATATCCCAAATGTACAAATAGGTTCTTTAAGGAGGCAGGGAAGTTACAATAACATCAATGGTGTGAGCTCTATTTAAGGATGACTGATGGTGTTAGAAGAAGTGGAAGAGGGCACAGACACACACGCAGGGAAGGCTGGGAGGACGCGAGGATGGCGGCCATCTGCAAGCCAGGCAGCTCTGCCAGCATGTGGTCCTGGCCTTCTGTCTTCCAGAACTGTGCAAAAATAAGTTTGTGCAGTGCAAGCCAGTCTGTGGCACTATGTGATGTCAACCATAGGAAATCCACATACTTCCCTACAGATAATGTACACATGTAGGACAATGTGTTTGCTTTATCCACAACCTCCTGAATCAGCACAGTGACAGAACTCAGTCAAGGACTTTCAAGTAAGATGGAAATGAGTTTATATTTACTGGCATTCAATTAATAGCACTAGAAATTTAGGCAATTTTTAAAATCTTCTGGAGCCTCAACCTTTAGACCTTTACAATAGGTAAATCTTTTGCAAATGGGAAGGAGAAAAGGAGTCAAGGGGAAGGGAGAAGAGGGGAAGGTGACAGAAAAAGAATTAAGGTGTTATGTGCATGTGTCAAATCCCCACAATAAGCGGAACCTCCTTGCACTGCAAACTTGTAAAAGTAAAAACTTGGAATAAAAGCATAGTAAGAATGAATACATGTGGTATAGGTAGAAATGTATACTGTGTTTGCAATGAGAGGAACAGGAGGAGAGAGGCGCTTACTTACTGCACAGTCCCACCACTCCACTGGGCTCTTCAAAGCTCAAGAACTCTCTTTTCATAGTTTTTCCAGGTCTTTCCTTCTTTCTTTCTTTTTCTTTCTTTCTTTCTTTCTTTCTTTCTTTCTTTCTTTCTTTCTTTCTTTCTTTCTTCCTTTCTTCCTTTCTTCCTTTCTTCCTTTCTTCCTTTCTTCCTTTCTTCCTTTCTTCCTTTCTTCCTTTTTCTTCCTTTCTTCCTTTCTTCCTTTCCTTTCTTTCCTTTCTTTCCTTTCTTTCTCTTTGTACATTTTAATTTGCAAATATCCTCCATCTTGAAAAATACTAAAAATCTCAAACTCTCCTTTGACCCCTCGACTTTTTCCGGCTTCCCATTCTCTGCTTCCTGTCTTTTTAAAGCTTCTCAGAAAGTGTCCTTTAGAATCCATTCCCACCTGGCACCCAACTCTCGCTTTATTGAATCTGCTGTTGTCCAGTTCACACCCACCTCAGGTTTTCAGATCTCATTTCGTTTTGTTGAACTCTTAAGAGCACTTGATAGATTTGAACACTTCCTGCTTCTTTCTTTCTGTCTGTCCATCTATCCTCTATCTATCATCTTCTCTTTAGCTAGATATTATTTTGGTGACTTAATATCCACATTTCCCTCCTTCCTGATTGGCCAGTGATTCTCACTGTTCTTTGCTAATTAGTATGTATTTAGTCTTTTCTCCCTCAATATCTAGACCCACCATGCTCTATAGTTATCCTTGGTTCCATCTTAGAAAGAATTATTAGCTGTGTTGGTATTATCGCTTCGTCCCCTGGCAAATCTTAGCGGTTTTACTACTAAAACAAGGGTTCTATCTTCTTCTTAGCAATTCCCTTGTGACTTCTCTTATTTATAACTTAGATATACCCACTTTCTTAAAACTGTTTCAATACCGAGGTACTGTGGTTGGGATGAGTGTTCCCAAAGGCCCATCTGTTGAAGCGTGGTCCTCAGCCGCCGCGCTTTCTGGGCTGTGTGTGTGCGTGCGTCTGTGCGCAGCGGGGTGGAAGCTGTCAGAAGGGAGCTCTGGAACGGAGCCCTTAGGTGGCTAAGGGCCGGCCCGTGAGCGGGGCTGTTTGCCCGAGCTCCCTTTCTCTTTTTTTTGCTTCGCGGCCAAAGCGGTTTTGCCCTTCATGCGTCCCCACCGTAAAGTGCTGCCTCACAACAGGTCTCAGAGTAACATGGACAACTGGCTATGAATGAAAGTCTCCAAAGCCGTAAGTCAAAAGAAATCTTTCCTGGAAGTGAAAACTGATGAACGCACCACAGTAAAACTTTTTACCATTTTTTCATCGTATTTAGAGCTCTGCTGATCTCTTCCACATCATCTTGTCCCAGGTTCCCTTTGTCACAGACCTAAGCTCTCCAACCTTGAAATAAGAAGGTACTTTCTTGCCATGGACTCTTTCATTTCTTGTTCCCATTTCCTGAAACCCATTACCCAAATGTTGTCCTACAGTTAGCTCCTTTTGGTAATGTCTGCTGCAAACCACAGCCTTCTTTCTTGGAGAGGAGAATCATAAGCTTCTCTGAGTTGAAACTCATCTCACAAGGAACTCTTTGTAAATATACATTTTAATTCATATGCCTAAATGAATGTGGTATTTACTAATTTTTCTTTCCTGGTTTATATTTATTTCCCCCTCCACTACTGGAATGTAAGCATCTTTCTGTCAAGGATTTTGTCTGATAATTGCGTGCTAAGAACAGTGGCATGCATTTACAAAAATATCATATTAATAATCAAAAGCAACTTCAGAAAGCTACTGAGATCACATGTCTGAGTTTGGAATTCAAACTGAGGCATATCTGATGTTTAAATCTGTGATCTTAATCCTATGATTTATTTCCTGCTAGTCTCCTGATTTCTGGCCTTCTGATTTATTCTGTATCCCGCTTAGATGTGATGTTTGGTGCTATTCCAGCGTTTCTGACCTTTGGTTCTCGGAATAGTTGTGATGAGGGCCTTTGCTATTGTCATATTGCTTTTACCCGCCTTAGCATTCTGCGCTCGTGTTTGGTGCCCCTTGCTGCCTCCTGGGACCTTCTGTTCTGCCCTCTTCCTTCTGTTCTGCAGCTAACTGTTCCTCTGGGCTGCTCACCTCCTCTGTGCACCCGTTTCCTTACTGTAAGTTAGGAATTTTGATCATGGTCTTTAAATTCTCTTCCAGATTTAAGAGTTCAGCAAAACTGATAAAAACTTGCTTTTCTTTCTCCTGCTGCCTATGGGACTTTTAGGTTACCAGTATTTTAATTTAAGCAAGTTAATTTCCCTAAATTAAAATCCATTAATCCTACAAGAACTGGGAGGTTTTCCACATTGTTTGAACATTCTTTGGTTTATTAATTATAGTACATGACTTTTTTATTACTTGATAGAATATCCTTAGATTAATATTTTACTGCACAGCAAAATGTTATTGGTAACCTCTCAAGTGACCGCTTATCTCAGAATTGTCAATGACATGACACTTCAATGAGTAACTCCTATATACCATAGTCTGTGTTAGGTATCAGAGAAAATCAAAGCATAGACCATATCTACAAGAAGTTCTAGATTTTCTGAAAGAGATGGATAAAACCATGAACCAACCTAAAAAATGATGGTTAGTCTAAGAGCTAAATATAATAACAAGGAAAACATCTGTGGGAATATGGACACATAGGATTTTTATGATATAACTATTACTTGTTCTAGCATATTCATTCTCTTTCAGATGAAAATATTAGAGAGCATTATAAAATCTGGCCACAGTCCAACAGTGTGAAAAGAACTGCACAGACATTCAGGTCCCCCTCTGCCATCCCATCTGATCAGGAAAGCAGAATTGAAGAGATTTCTCTGTGACCTGAGCTCTGTTGCTTCCAGGACCCTGAGATTTCTGCTTTTCTGAGCAAGCATCAGCCTTGCAGCCCCCAGTGGAGAAGCAATCTGCTGTTCACTCCTGAAGCTTCAGAGGGCTACTTTGCTCCTGCCCTTCTGAGTGAAGCGTCACTGGCAGATTCAGCCAGGCAGTCACTGCATGAGGTGCAGTTAATCTGCAGTTTGGGAGTAAGGCAAGCTAGCCACTCTTGGAAAGTATTGCTTCAGATTTGCACCTAGCCAGGATTCCCATGCACTCAAAAGACAGACAACGGAGAATTATTGAGGAGTTACCAATGCTCTAGAGCATTTAGAGAGTAAAAAATATAAGCATTGTGTATGCTTTTAAAAATCCCCTATACTCTACCCTCTCTATGAGAGTTATTCTTCCCACAATATCTTGTAGAGTATAAGGTGTAAACTCACATTTCTCCTTCGAGGAAGGTAGCCTTTTCCTTTTTACCTACCACACCAAACCCTCTATACTAGTTTCTTGTTACTAAAGCATTTCTTCGACACCTTTACATTCAAATCCTTAGCTTAGTGTCTCCTTCTGAGATAACAACAGACCACCATAATTCACTAGCTTTTATGTCATAATTAGTGTCACACTTGATAGACATTCATGTTTCTATTCAGTAGACACATGATTTATGAAGGAGTATCAACAAACCTGTCAACGAAGGCATGATGAAGAAGAAAAATGGGGTCGTTGGCTGACCCTTGTACTTGGGACATGGTTCCGTTCATGTAGATGTGCAGGGCATTATGCATGCTGCTTTGTGAGGCATCTGCGATTCCTGTAACTGGGCTAGCAAATCCTGTTCGTAAAAAGTAATTGAAAAACATTTAGTTTACCTAATACAAGTTCAAAGGGCTATTTTATTTGGCTTAAAACTACAAAAGAAAGCCTGATTCAAAATAAAATCAATACAAAAATGCATTGGGCTTTGGGATTCTTTACATCCTGCATACCTCCTGAGTATTCAGTAAACCTTGTGGAGATGAGTGGTGTTAGTCTGGGTGCAACTAATGGATGAACAGATGAAAGAGGCTGAACCAACTTGTGCTTCCACTGGTGCTTCCGTGTATTATTCCTCATTTCAATACCTGGGCCCAGAGGAAGCACAAAATTTGTGACCTTCTGTATTGTAATTTATCTTTGACAGTCCTAGGGCCATAGATCATAATGTGTTTAACTCTGCAAAGTGTTCATTATATAATTAAGTAAATTTATTCTCAAAGACCATACCAAGCCCTGATTTCTCTGTAAGGTACCCTACAAACCTACACAACTCTCCTCATAGGGCTTTCTTGTAAATAATAACTTTTGTAAATGAATACATATGACACTTGCTGGGCTGGCATTTTTCTAAGAGTTTGACACAATTACTTGCATATGATGTTCAGAATAAGCACACCAATTAGATGTGTACTTCATCACAGATGTGAAGAGTAAGCACTTAGGGCAAGGAACCTGCGGGAGGTTAAACAGCAAGTAGGAGCTGTTGAACAAATCCTTTTTGGTTATGCAGTTTAATCTCTTCAGTGCAATAGTTTCCTGCCTTTCCTATGTAGCAATAAATCTTATGTCATTGAGGGCAACATTCTTAGAGCAATAATCTTCAAGTTTTTATCTTTGAGTAACACTAAATAAAAGTTTTATAGTAACATTTTATGTGCACTCTCCCATGCTTTCAAGTAGGTTCCAAATTGTTTTAACCATAATTATAAATAATTCTGTTTTAACAATAACCCAGAACTTGCAGACCAACTTATAAATAATTTCATAGGACATAAACTGTTAACATTAGTTCAGATATGCAGGAATGAACAGTTTTTGTTAAAATTCTATTCCAAAATTTAAAAAATTACTGAAAAATTGTTTTCATGAGTAAAAACATGTGAATAACATCTTTATAAGAACTTACTTGATTATTTCAACTCTTGATTAAAATATTTAAAAAATATATAATTGAGGATAAAATTAGCTTTCAATACCTAATCCCTGAGTGACAATTCAACCCAGAACTCTTTGATGAAAGCAATATTATATATTAGGAATTTATTTATAAACTGTACAACTGGTGAGAAGTCATTAAAATCATCCATTTGACAATATTGGTGCTAATAATTATGAGTTCCCTGTATGTTTGTCGCCCTGGAATAAACTATATTGAAAATATATATGCTTGTCTTCTAAAATGTTGGAAGAGGAAGATTGTGAAAGATGAAGTGATGAAAGAGAATATTCAAGAATCCAAAGCACATTTATTATAGAAAACATAATTTGGTTTGCTTTTTCATAGTCAAACTACGATCTTTCATGTCTCTATATTGTGAAGGTAAATGAATATGAGCTAGCTCAAAATCCTTTCTTTATATATCCAGACGAGGTCAGGACTAGAAAGAATACATTTTTTCTCTCTGAAACCTACATAAAACACCTTCAGAGAGGTCTGCACTTGTCAACTGATAAAATAGAGAAAATGCTGTAGATTCAAACAACACATGTATGTGAAGAGATAATTTTATATTTCTCTTCTCCAGAGTTAATATTTTTGGTTGGTGAATTTACCTCTAAGAAAAGAGAAATGATTATGCCAACATCAGTTGCCGAGATTTTGTTCTTTTCTGGAAGAAGTGCGAGAGGAATTTCTAGGTGCTGAGTTGTAATGATGATTACACACAATGAGCTTTCTGAACATCCTTCACGTACACAATCTCATTTGAACTGTAGGGGTACTTGTAATAAAAATATTGCAATTTTTCCAAGTTTAGAGACAAGAAAACTTCAGTTTATAGAATGCACATAAAATGTGTAAATTCAAATGTATAAATGGAGAATCAATGAATTGAACATAATTCTGACTGATTCCAAAATTGGTGCTTGTGCTCCTTTCTGTACAGGAAAGTTGTGTAATGTCCACACTATCTTGCTGATACACTGGGGAAAGAGCTTTTTCCATGTTGCTGGAATAAATCTGTGGACTTGCCATTTTCAAAATCCCTTGAGTTATAGAGAGGTGCACACACAATATGCTATTCTCTCACCCTTGTTCAGAGATTTCCCATGCACAGAGAGTCTAATATCCCAGAGGGATCTTGTTAGCAGTCACAAGTGACAAAATGGCTCAAGTTTCTGTGTGAAGGGCAGTGAGTGCACTGATGTGGTGATGTTATTGTCTTGCCTCTGTTTGTGTTCTACTTACAAACATGGCTTCAGATGGGTGACAGCAGGAAATCTCAAATGGTTGATCCATCTTGTTATTTCTTTTTTATTTCTTCCCCTACTGCTCTCTAGAATTTCTGTCTACATACCCTTTTTATAATACCTATGCTCATCTCTGATACCTGACTTGGATTTAATTGGTATAAAATGGAATTCAGGCACTTAAAGTTTTACAACACCCCAAATGATTCTTATGTGCAGCTGGGTCTGAAATTCACTGAATTTCACTAAATCACTCTGCATCCTCTCAATCTGAACTCACGCTTCAAAAACTTTATCTCTGAATATATTATTTCCTTCATGAGAAGTTTTCTTCTGTTTTGACAGCCTAAAAAACGTTTGTACTTTGAAAGTCTCACACCACAAACTCATGCTGTGAAATATTTTCTTATAATGACCTACTACAACTTATTTTCTTGAAAATAATACTAAAAATTGAACAACTCATATGACAGCACTGACTAGGCATTTTCATAAATATTGGAAGTTATTTAATTAGGTGGCCTTTCTAGGAGGGTGTGGTCCAGATGCTCTTTTATTATGCCTACTAGATTTGGAATGTGAAATGATATGCAGTTAACTCTTCAGGAGAGCAGAACACGTGTAACTTATTTGAAATAATTTAATCTGAACTCTGGTTTTCATCTCTTTTCAATATTTCATGTAATTCAGAGATAGAATTGGAGAAAAAGCAAAAACCAATATTCATTCTACTTTCCTAATAATACATATACAAAATAAATCTGGGCACAATGCCATTAGATGGAAGACTTATCCTTTATCAAAAAGACACAGAAAGAAAAAGCAACTGCTAATACTGGTACCTAAAAAAGGAACATCTAAGGGGAATAGTTATAAAGATTAATAAATATGTTTTAGAAATATTACTAAAATTAGGGAGAGTTCTTGGTCACTAGAATTATGATGTATATTCTAAGGAAATTGTCTAGCTGGGCGTGGTGGCACATGCCTGTAATCACAGCACTCTGGAGCTGAGGCAGGAGGATTACTATGAGTTTGTGGCCAGCCTGGCCTATAAAGTGAGTTCAAGGTCAACCTGATCTGCACAGTGAAACCCTTTCTTTAAAAGATAATAAATAAATAAATAAATAAATAAATAAATAAATTCTCTGTGAACACTGCATTTTAAAATAGTGTACCACTTGAGTCATTAATGTATCATCTGGCATAATGTTTTTATTCACCTCTAATTGTCAGAAAAGAAGTGATGAGGCGGGATCTTCCAGGATCCTGGTGTGGAAGTGCTCCATGTGAGTTCATTGCTGAGAGCCAGCTGCTAGCTATACAAGTTTTGCGTTACTTCTTACTGAGGCCTGCATAGGATCCTGGGAGACCCTCAAGTGACATAATGCTCCAGGACACTTCCGGGAAGATGGCGACCAGGTGAGCGGCAGAGGGAAACTCTCCCAGAGACCGATCATTTGCGCGCGGGTGCCCGGTCCGTGGATGCAAAATTCCAACTGATTGGGTTGCTCTCCGCGGCCTGAGCATTAAAAAGCCGACTGGACAAGCCAAGGCGAGAAGTGGGCGGATCCTACCAGCAGGGCGCCCGAGGGATCGGTGCTGGGCTTGGGCCGCAGCTCAACTCAAATTGCGTACAGCCGAGAGAGTGATTGCAGCGGGATGGACGCCTCCAGCTCCTGAACCCGATCGGCTCAGAGGCGGCTGTAACCAGGATTTGTTGGAGGCAGCGGAGCAGAGGAAACTCAGAGAACGTGCTACTGGGACAGATGGCGCCAATCTGGGCAGCGTTCCGGGATCCCGCTCAGAGCCCCGCCCCCGCAGCCTGCGCTGTGCAAACAGTAGCAGCTGCGATCGGTGGGATTTCTGAGTCAGGAAAAAGCTCGATCCAGGGAGATACATCTGAACGGCATTCCTGTCTGTACGATCACAGGGTGAGTTGAGTGGGCGCTCTAACTGGTTTTTCCTGAGTCAGGAAGAAGCTCTGCCCAGCGAGTGACATCAAAGCAGCTTTAAGGACTGCAGAATCTCCCAGGTAGGAAGAGCTAGCTAGGCGCCCCGACGGGATTTGTGATGGGGGAAGGAGCTCCACCCAGGGAGAAACACCTGAGTGGCCTGTCTGGAAGGCCCCTGGGGCAGCGAGCTGTTTATACGTCCCAGTCAGGTCTTGGGGTAGGGAGTAGAAGTGGAAATCTCAGCAGACAGCTTAAGGGACATTCTCCCAAAGAGAAGGAATCATTGAAGCAGCCTCTGCAGCAGACCTTTGCCTGCTGAACTGCCTGGGGAATTTATAGCTCCATATTTTGAATCTGATACCCAAAAATGGGAAAACAGAGGAACAAAATGAAGTCTCAAAATTCAACCCCACCCAGAACAAGTTTTGAATGTGAGGATACAGGGGAACCAGGAAGCCACATACCTGCTAGTTATGAAACGATTGCATCTGAAATGTAACAACTCCAACAGACCATAAAAGAGCTTAAAGCAGAAATAAGCCACATACCCGCAATGATTTCTCAGACAAAAAACGAGCTGAAAACAATGACGGAAGAAATGTTCCATTTACATAGAGAAGAAATAGACAAAAGACTAGAAGAAAATAGGAAACAAATGGAAACGTTACAAGAACAATTTAGGAATGAATTACCAAGAATGAAACAGGTCCAAAGAGAATGCCAGGATTTGAAAACTAACGCTGAAAGCATGCAAAACCGTTTAAATGAAACTGAAGATAGAATTTCAGAACTTGAAGACAGCATGGCAGCTTAGGAGCGTGAAAGGAAGAATCTCATGATATCATCAAAGACACAAGAAAAGTCAATCCAACAGCTGCAAGATGAGGCAAAACGTAACAATATTCGAATTATAGGAGTGTGTGAAACAGCAGGAGATCTCACAAACGATATAAAAGGAATATTTGATGAAATAATAGCAGAAAATTTCCCAAACAAGGTAAAAGATACTGAAG
>PVLD010017921.1:0-40437 GCA_004027595.1 Dinomys branickii | reverse complement strand
TAAACTAAGAGACATGAAGGAAATCTGTTCTAAAACAAAGAACAGATGGGATGAAGGAAAGTAGAAAAGAAAAAGACAAAAATGTATGTATGTATATATGAATATGCATATATGCAGGAGGGCTAACATGGTTCTACTATTGTATTATATCACTTAATGCTAAGCAATAATCGATGACGGGTTATTTGATCAATCTTGTCTGTCTGTATGAGTTGTCCTGAACACACACTTTGAAGATATCAGTATGTAAAGCAGCAACTATTGGTGTTTTTTTTGTTATTGTTGTTGTTGTTGCTGTTGTTGATGTTTGCCTGTTTTGTTTTTTGTCTTTGGATTTTTGGTTTTTGTGTTTTTTCTATTGTTGAGAGAATTGATTGTCTGATTAAATTTGCATGTCTGTATATGGGTTTATGTATTTACACTTGGAAGATATCAATGGATAAAGCAATGACCACTGTTGAGATCATATCACCTTGTCTATAGATTAGTTGTGATTGTACTATTTTTTATGCTAATTGGTGTCTGTTTGTCAATATGTTTTTGTACTTTTATTTAAAAAAAAGAAAAAAAATGATGCAGAGTTTCATTAAACAAGATGGTAAGAATTGAGCAATGATTGTTGTATTGCATATTGTTGTCTTCAAATTAGTTGTTCCAATTACCACATATAAGCATGCAAGATTGACCAAGAGAAAAACAATTTAATCATTAAGTTTTCCTTTCAAAACCAACAGACATTAGCAATACACTTAACTCAGCTATCCTTGCATATACATATATACTTTTTCTTTTTTCAACTTTAAAGAGAAAATATCAAAAACAAAATAACAAAGACAAAGCCTTAAGCAAAACAACATAAAAAAACACAGAATTTCAAAACAAGGTGATAGGAAATTAGTAATAGTTGTTATATTTCACATTGTTGTCTTCAAAGTAGTTACTCAGATAACCAGACACAGGCATGTAAGACTGATCAAAGAATTACACATTAACTATTCCTTTCACTTTTATTTTGGCTTAGAATTGTCATATGCCATAGATGTTTCTTATGAACATATTATTAGTAATCTTCTCTTAAAGCTTCTATATAACATTATCAAAATAAGTTTTACATATTAAAACCATGTACGAATGACCTATAAATACTTTTGTCAACTGTTATATGCTTGTGGATCCATTAAGTTCTCCAGTGTATCCAGGTATTCCGGAATAGCAGGAAGATGTTTCATCATTTCATAGAATACAAATTTCAAAAAGCACTAAGAGAACTAGTTTATATTCTTTTTGTATTTATGGCACTTTAAGTAGTGTTTGTATATTAGAACACAAGGATCCATAATCATCAAACTGTTTCAAGTTTTAGGATTAAATATATCGTAATGGCAATTTTCAGGAAAAGTTAAATTATGATATATTTTAAATATATTTATGACATAGTTTTACAATATTTCTTGGAGACAGAGTCTCTGGTATGTAGCTTAGGCTGGGCTTAAGCTCACCTTGTAGCCCAGGCTGGTCTCGAACTTGCAATAATCCTCCTGCCTCAGCCTTCCCAGTGCTAGGATTAAAGGCATGAGTGACCATGTCCAGCACTTTACATTTTTAAATGGAAAAAGTGAGTGCAAACTCTACTACGTGAAAGTCTCTTCTCCACTGTGCTGCTCTCAGTGCTTAGTAAGAGTACAAAATATTGCTACCTATATCTCATATTTCTTACAGCTATTTTATTTTGCTTGCCAACAACATTAAAATGTAGCAGTAGTTTTCACTAGGCAGTTGTATGCAATCTATTAAATTTTTAAAGCTGAAAACTTGGCATTGGAAATTATTGCATCCGTAAAACAAAATGTCAGATTCATTCATGCTGTGAAAAACCATTATAATTCCACTTCTATAAACGATGTCATCCTTGCAAATAATCACTCACCTGTTACACCCACCCATGCACTGAGGTCTGGTTTTAGAATCTTGACATTCCCTGTGCTAGTGAAGCAACAAGAGTCGAACACATTTGCAGAAATGCACCACTTACATCACTGTTTGCTGCCTTCCCACTTAACGAAGAAGTAAGTCAAAATGAGCGAGCGAAGGATGAAACCTACGCTAACACCTGGGCGCTTTCAGCTTCGTCACTGGATTATTTTAAAGTGTTCATTTGATAATGGCTCCATTGTTTATACTGCAGCGTTTTTTCCTGAACAGAATGAGTCAGGTTAAGGAATATGACTTAACGAACACCCGTAGTACTCCAAATCAAGACTAAAGAGAAAAGAGAACAATCAGTATATAAAATATTAACTATAAAACTTGGTGCTTACTGTATGCTTTAAGTGCATCAACATGCAAAGACAAAAATATATTACAGAATGATAAACAGCTTTAATAATTATCGTAAATCATTGGATCCCCATAAACAAAATAAAAATTAAAACAAAAACCAGTAAATCAACACTAGACAGATATCATAGTAACTAGCCCACAGTTGTGCTTTTCAGAGTGAAGCATGTTATGCCACTGCCCTTTCTTAAAAAAAAAAAAAAAAAAAAAAAAAAACTTATGCCAAAGAAAATTGAAATAATAAATATATAAACATTGTCAAAATCTGTTTTAAAAGTGCATAAAAAAGTTGGGTATGGTGGCACCTGCCTGTAATCCCAACACTCGGGAAGCTGAGTCAAGAGGCCCATTGCGAGTTCAAGGACAGCCTGGGCTACATAAGTGATTTCAACGCCAGCCTGAACTGCACAATGAGACAGTCTCAATAGACAAAACAAATGCATAAAGCATTGAACAAGCAAATGAAAGAATAATTTTGATGAGTCACACAAAAACATAGAGTTGCAAAGTTTTCAAAATGCATAAGAATTTAAATACTTACTTCACCTCCCATAATTCAAACATAATAAAATAAAAACTCCAGAGAAAATAAAAGCTGAGAAGAAATCATGGTTGGAGAAAAAAAGCCTTTTTTGTGATCTGAAAGAAAATTTCAATAGAGATAGTAAGAAGTTGCCTAGAGGTTATTTTGGTAGTAGCACTCAAATATATTGTGAATAGTTGCCATTGTTTGCATAACGAATAACACACAGTAGTTCAATGAAAATAGGAGCTTATGAATGAGTTGGAGGGATACTTGAAGAAGTGGAGATTCCCCCAAGAACAGATATAAAACAATCATACGCTATGTGATGTCTCTTTTTCTCTCCAAAGATAAGAAAACTGTGACAATTCATCCAAATAATTAGAACATTAACATTGGGTATGTTTAGTGGCACAAAATTAGATCAAATGTAAAGAATATCATGGGAGAACTAAAACCCAGCATAACAAAAGTTCAGAGGAGAGAAAAAAGCAAGCTTTAAGCAATTGATAATTTAGCTTAGAAAATAAAATAATACACAAAACAATCTTTAAAATGTCATAAAATGTGAGGCCAGGTAACACTTTATTTTATTATATTTGATTTAATTTAAAGCAACCAATTTTTATGAAAGTTTAACCTCTAGAAAGCACTGTGGAAAAGTCCGTGAAGATCTAAGATACTGACCTCCCATATTTCTCTATTACATGAAGAAAACGGAAAGTACATAAATTATTTAAACTCAAGAGAGATTCAGATCAAAAATGCATGGTCAAGGTGAGGAAAACAGAGTTTAACTTCAAGTAGAAAGCATCTGGGAAACTGTATCAAGGGAGATGGCATCTCTAGAAAATGAATAAACCAAGAGTAGTTTGGTACAAATGCGAAGATATTTAAGAAAGCATAAACACCCGGAACTGAGACGTGTGGCTTTAATAGAGTAGTGGTAAATGTAGAATTAGAGTAAGGCTAATCGTGAAATAGATCAAACATCGCAAAGAGGTTTTAAAACAAAAATCTACTGAAATTCTATGCTAGGCAGAGCATATGAAAAAGTAAACTAAGCATGCACATTAAAAAATGAAAACTAGCAGCAAACACAGGATAATTGAGGTTGAGCTTGATTTTATCAGCCATATTAAGTGTAGAATGGATTCTACCCTGCTCGGAATCACTGGATCTATGTGGATCTCATACCTTTCCCTACGTAGTGGACTCAGGTCATATATAGGTAGAAGGTTCCTCTGGAAACCAAGAGATCATCAGATTTCAATTACTTTCAAAAACAACACTGGGCAAACAAAAGGCAGATTATGAAGTATCTGTGATCAAAGAAAAGTACTTTACTTAAAGCTTCGTGGTTGATATATTTAAAATTTCCCAACACAGGCCGTATTTATTCAGAGAAGCTTGGCTCAGGACTACGAAGTCCAGAATTACAGAGAATCATGTTAGCGCTGCAGTTTCGGGATCTGTTTGAGATTTGAAATAGTCTTGACAAATACTTGGCTGGGTGGGGAGAAATGGAGTTTTCCTACATTAAAAAGTGAACTGGGGCACGCATAGGCCTATATATTTACAAGTAATACGTCCCGTAAGCTTAAATGTATTTTATACAGAAAACCAATAGTATATATACTTTTAAAGTTTACCATAGAAGTAAAACACATATTTACTAGCAACATCATTTTGTGATTCGTTAAGGAACTACTCTGCCTGAAGCCCTCCTTTGGTGATGAGACGGTTTTACACACAGTTGCCTGCAAAAATGGCGCTCTTTAAGGCCATCGGTGAGTGCCCTCAGGTGCCCCCGGAAAAAATCCAGTACACTGTTTAAACCGTGGGCTTTTCATAAAATTACCTTTTGATTCTCAGTCACGTTCATTATCCTGATTTCTAACCACCACAGTGATTCACTTTTCTTTATTGTACTGTATATTAAAGTGTCTCGAGGTTATTTGTTCATTAACTTTTCTTTCCCATTAGAAAGCACTATGAAATCTTTAATGGCCTGGAGAGATCATTATTCAATTTTTTCATTCCCACTGTTTTAATCATAGACTTAAAAATAGGAGCTCCGTAAATATTTGTAGAAGTGAAAACGTCACAAAAAATCTTAGTAAAACTTGAAATTTATGTTTATTTCTGGTAACAACTTTGGAAAATACTTTATGAACTAATCTGAAGAATAGTGATTAAGAAATATAGTACAAATTGGACATTTCAAATACTATAACTATAAAGTAGAAAAATACTGACAAAGTTATGAATAAAAAAGCGATATTAAAGTTAATCCCACCTTTAAATAAATGTTTTCAACAAACTGTTTAGGACTGGGTAAGAGAGAAACTTAGTAAAACAAAAACCTCGCTATAATTACATAATATCAAACTTCAGAAACTGATTTAAAATTATAAATAGCAAGGGCTGTGGATATAGCTCAGTGGCACAGCACCTGCATGGCAAGGGCAAGGTCTTGAGTGCAATTCTCAGTACAAAAACAAACAAAACAAAAACACTAAAAATTACAAATAACAAAAACATTTATAAAAATAAAACAAATTTTCATATGCACAGGCAAAATAGGGAAGGGATTCATAACCAAAATTTAAAATAATCAGTAATATTTAAACAGTCAAGTTAATATTTTTTCAAATGAGTGCTTATGCAAATTATATACATGTCATACTAAAGCAGTAAGGTAGAAAAACAATGGAATATCTGTCTGTAAAATTTTCCAAGGCAGAAAACCAAATAAGATGGAAGTAGTAAAACTGAATAAAAATAGAAGAATTGTTAATATTTATACTAACAAATTTATACCTAGAAAAAATACTAACAAATTTCCAGAGCTATGGATTCTGTTCATAATAAAAGGAAATGACATAAAAACGATGCCTGGAATTTAAATTGTGCTGTGATGATAGAAGAAAATTAGCAAATCATTTGAGAAATGTTACTCAGAAATATCCACAAATCAAAATGTCTAAACTGATACAAAATAAGATTAGGAAAAAACAGTGTGAAAGATACAATTTAAAGAATTTTGCTTTTCATGCCTCAAATTTTTAAAACCAAAGATAAATAAACACTTATCAATGGAGCCTGAGGTAAACTAAATCCAATGTTGGCAGAACGCAGTCACACACGAATTAAATGGTCTGTGGGGACGAAGTGGGATTTGTCCCAAAGTAGTCAGCTTTGCACTGCAAGGTTCAGCTGACTAACATACCTCACAACCGCAACAGGGAAAAAGCAGTAAAAAATATACATTTAGGCACATAAAACCACTAGAAGAAACTATGAAGCTTAACATTTACCTTTAATTGAATCTCTTAAATGATATGGGGAGATTTTCATCATCTTTTCATTGGAAAGAATATCTATTTAAGGCAAATATATAGTTGACTGGATTTATAATACAATATAGGTATAAGTTGTGATGACTCACTTTATGGAAGAATATACTTCAAGGCTTGGCTTCCATTGCGTGTTATTTAAATGCAAACAAAAGACCATTTAAAACCTGAATTGTCACATTAAATATACAAAAAATGTTCTCTTTTATTATTTTAATATATTATTGCATTAATTGAAATAAGTATATTTAGGAATTTTAAAGTAAATTATAAAATGGTTACTATTTTTGTGATAACCATTATTAGTGGCAGTATATAGCTCAGGTCCCAAAGTGATTTCTTGTATTGAGTCATCAAACAGTACAATTCAGGGGAGGTTCTATAAAATGTAAAGATTACTAAACTGATCTTAGAGAAACACTTAAAATAAGACCAGTAAAGATACAGCTAGGATTAGGATCCATGATCTTTCCTACCAGATTAAGGATTCAAAATAATCATAATAAATATTTCCAAATTAATTTTCTCTGGATTTAATAAGTCCTCATTGCAAATTTGTTCTGAAGTGGCTCAGAATAAGTAATTTTTCTGATAGGGTGGATAATTTTCAGAGCTAAACAACTTTGGGAAATTTCTTACTGTGATGAGAATAAAGATAGCAATACTTTTAGCTAAAGGACTTTAATACAGATCATTTATGTAAAATTAACTGAGTAAAAAGAGATTCATACTCTTATATAATTGATAAATATACAATTCTTGCACATTTTATTTCCTTGGACACATTTACATCCAAATGTATATCAATATCTACCAGAGATGGACTTAGAAATATTTGAATGGTGCAACAACAGAAAATTGGATAATAAAAATAGATTTTTCTTTGAGCACATTTGACCTAAACTAAATTAATGACTCCAGTTAAGCACAATCCAGCACAATTCTCTGAATTCTTAGTAAGTACTTGTTCTGCCTGTGAGGTACTATGTGAGGGACTCAGGAAACATATTGGCTGATTTTAAAATTTTTGAGATATTCCTTTTAGTTCAGTAAGAGCCATGAGTTAAAAAGAAAGATTTTTCTTTCCTTTACATTCCTAAAAAATAAACTCACAGGAAGTCTTCCATGAGTCTGGAACATAGAAAATGTAAGTAAACATGAGCTCAGATTTTCACATACATTAAAATTATAGTTCATGTTCAACTTCTTTTAATTTGCAGAGGAAAACCTGAGCAATTGAGCAGTATTAAACACAACCAATCCCTAGCTATAATATCATAGCACCTCATTATTTCACAATATGTACTCTTTATTTTCACTCCATCAACAAATATGTGCTTAATACAGTTCCTACAGGGAGAGTTTAAGCACTAACCTGAGGCCTGGCTCTCTGATCTTTCTGAATTGCAACCTCTGACTTCCACTTCTCCTACCTTCCTTTCATAATGTACACATAGAATGAAGAGCTCTGTGTTCCGGTATATGTACTCCCTGGTCAGAAATACCCACACACCTCAAAGAATCCGGAAATCCCCTCCAAATGAGCATTATTATGTTTTTCCCTCCAACTCCATGAACTCTTGTTTGTGTGATTAAAGGTACAAGTATTTTGGTTTGGTCAGGGCTGGTTTAAAGCTGACCAAGGGTATATCAGTTTGCTTCACTACAGAAACCTGTGGAAATACCTATGTGCATTCCATTACATTTCGTCGTGTGCCTTCAGTATATACAATAGTATTTATTTTCAAAATGAAAGAAACTAATCTCTACCCTTGCTTGTCAATTTCCTCTAATTTGCCTCCCCCGGTTTAATGAGGAGCTGAGAATACCCATCTCTCAAGTTTGTGAGGCTTCAATGAGAAGCTCAGTTTTACAGCTCTGTGATTGATGTGACACAGGTGACAAGCAATGAATTAGTTTCTTGCCTTGCCATGTAAATGAGAAAAGACATGAAGATGCATAACGATTAGAAAGGCCTAATGGCTCATTTCTCTGAAAGAAGTGTTTTCATAAATTCTTTGGAGAGAAACAAACTATTACGGAAATAGGTATACCATGGAGAAAAAAATTCACAAATTACAAATACTTGGGTTTAAATAATAAAGTTAATGAGGATGAGTATACTTTGAATATATTTACTTTTTGATAACATTTCATTGACTTTGTCTCAGGTAAGGTCTAAAATGTATTTCAAGTATGGTAATCAACTTCCCTCTTCTATCTACTCTACAATGAACACATTGAATAGATATAGATCACTTGATCCGAGTTGAGACACCACTAATTTCTAGGCTATATATATCTAAATTAAAGTAAGTTAACCTGGTGTCCTTCTATAAGTTTGAAATAGAAATGAGACTATGTGTTGGAAGTCAGTTTTGGGGTGGCACAATGTTTGTGTAGGTCACCAGGTAAATTGGAGCAGAATCAAGAACCTGTCCTAAGAAGGTGGCCTGTTAGAGGTAGTGAAGTAACCACACAGAAAAGTGGACAAAGTGGCCCCGAGCATCTGAGAAGAAGATGAAGCAGTAGCGAGCTTGTTTCCATAAAGACTATCTGTACATCTTATAGGTGGCTTTTCTGGAATGTTCTTGTGTACTGACGATAAACAAGCTAGCATAGAGACAGCCCACTGTATTTTAGGCAAGCAATCCATATTATGACAATGTTGTTATATGTAAATTGTTAGCAATACTTTAAAAATATAAGTTATAATTTAGGTAGAAAAAAATAAAATGAGTTGGATGGCAGCAGAGCAGAATATTGGTTATTGGTTTTTCTCGGTGTAATATACTTTTCTGAAATATAAAGTGACCACTATTGTTTGTTATGTCAAAAGAGAAGCATTTCACATATTGGGTTGTCATATTGATGGAACCCAGTCAACACGCCCTGAAAATTATTCCATGATTACTCTGATATTAAAATAAGTAGAACTAATGCTATATATTTCAAAGCTGAAAACTGATCTGAAATTCTTTCCAGTGCTACAGTAATTTAAGTACAACAATGCAGGTTACCCAAGGAAATTTTATTTCAAATCTCCAACTTTATTCACCGAACTAATCAAAACATGAAGATGTAGAAATGTATGGTTCTGCTTTAAGAGTAAAAGGACACTTTAGTATTTGTTGTTTTAATGTGTACTGACTCATTTCTTACATATTAAGCTATTATTGGATCATCAATATGGGGTTTATGAAATGTAGAAGGAAGATGGCGTGGTTAGGTAGTTGTGAAACAACAGGCTGATACAAACGTCATAAACCATAAATCAACAAAGTAATATATCTGAGAAGAATAAGAAGAATGTGATACATCAGATGAAATTTGTTACCTGTCTTAATTTTATAACTATATATCACTCTGCTACGCTCTTACATAGCAGAACTGGCCCTGGTGCGATCCTAGAACTTCCCCAATGACTGCTTATATCCTTCTCTTACTGTTTACATCAGGGGTTAAAAACCAAAAGAGTTGACTTACTGAAAGAGTGTGCTTTGTCAAAACATGTCCCCAAATAAAGACATATTAATGAATGGAAAACTATAAGAGAATAGTGTTGTATTTATACTGTTTTCTTTCCCCTTTGCATGTTTGACCTTACTAACTTGGCTCATGGCTTACTTTATGTGAACCAAGAGACATGGGACAAAGACATGAATTTAAATTGAAAGGGTTGGAAAATGAAGGACGAGTTTTGAGGTAGAGAATAATTCAAAAATGGAAAGAAGCACAAATTGCAGATCACAAACAATTGTATAATTCACTTCTGGTATTACAGAAATGTATGTGGGTGCTTCATTCATACTGGTTAATCCAGTTAATATCATTTGTTTGAACAGATGGGAATCCATAAACATTTTTAGC
This sequence comes from Dinomys branickii, assembly GCA_004027595.1. Classification (NCBI taxonomy): domain Eukaryota; kingdom Metazoa; phylum Chordata; class Mammalia; order Rodentia; family Dinomyidae; genus Dinomys; species Dinomys branickii. The sequence goes on along the minus strand of PVLD010017921.1, from coordinate 30,348 downwards.
TGAACATGACAAAAGAAAGTGGAGTAGGCCAGGAAGAAGATGCATTTCATTGGACAGTTTCGAATAAAATCTGTAAAGTGTTTTACATACTTCCTGCAGGATACAAAACAGCTTTAATAGGTGTGATATGTAAATAAAGTGGTAATAACTATACTGCCACATTCAAGAGAAAAAAATCTTATTGAAAGAGTAGGTAATTTTGTGATAACAAGATGCCTTCATATTATGTTCACAAAAAGTTTGTTTAAAAACAAAATTAATATCTCTTTTGAGGGTAGGGACTAGAACTTCATTTTTCAAATTCTAGGCAAGGGCCTGGCACATTAGATGGACCTCAATAAATGGTGGCTGGAGGAAGTATGCACCAATGAGCTTACAACTGTTAAACTTCTGGTTATTTTTATGGAAAAACCTACACTGATCACTGTATCTTTCACACTTTAAATTACTGTAATCCTACAATACTGAGTTGACAACAATATGCAGTGGAACAACCATGGTGAATTCCTGCCATCTTGTCTAGTGAAACTCTGTATTACCTCTAATGTTTTATCTCACCATTACTTTTTAATTCTCTTTTATAGTTTGAACAATCTTCCATTCTTACATCTGGTAATCTGAGCAACCTAGCTGAAGATAACAATATGTAATATAACAACCACTGTTAATTCCTATCATTTTGTCCTGAAACCCCGGATTCTTTTTAATATTGTTGCTTTGTTTTGTTTATATTTGTGATGTTTGTATGCTGTTATTATTTTGTTCTCATTTACTACTCTTTTTAAAATAGAAAATAAAACAACATAATGTTAACCTAATGAAAGGAACCATTTACTAAGTTTGACTTTTTCTTGTAGAGAATGGCAGAAGTAACACACAACCTCACCTCACGTGTCTAATCCAGTTTCTGATCAGGTCTTTGGAGACTTTGCTTTTTAAAGAATAAAAATGGTTTCAAGAGTTCCTAAAATAGGGAGTTCTCAAAAATCTTTGCAAAGACTGGTGAAAATGAGAAGCGATTTTCAAATTATTGAAAAATGGCTAATTTCTAAGGACTCACCCGTGGGCAATATTTAAAAAGTAAGTTGAAAACGTCATTTCTGATATCTACCCATTAATATATTAATGGACGCTGCCAAGTTAATGCAGATATTAAAGATTTTCTAGGCCTCCAGAAGAAAATTGATTTTAAGGGTTTCTATCTGACCTCCTTTTAAAAGATTTAACAGATAAAAGAGCACTCAGGTGCTAATAGGATTTATGGATGAAAGGTTTTTTTTTTTTTAAAGCTATAAAAGGTTATTATAGGTGCATTCAATCCTGGTAATCTTGGGCCTGACAGCATTTCCCCTGAAATCTTCATTTAAGGGAGTTTGCCACCTCTAAAGTTTTTGAAACTACCAGAAGCTGGAAGTTATCACACAAATTAGCAGCCTGCATGCGATTTTTGTTTACATAACCCATTTGGGTCATTTCAAATGCTTAGACATCAGCCATAACAATAATCATGTTTAGCTCTTGATTTCTCTACCTAAGTAAACACTGAGTATTTCTTCTAACCCCTATGGCTCAGTTTCTTAGTGTGTGGACCAGTAGGCTTTCCCCTACAATATGCCAAGGGAGGGCATGTCATCTCCAGGATATTCTGCTATATTGATATTCTCAGTTCTCCTAACTTTGATCTGTTTCTTGCAAAAACAACCTTTATGAGCACGGAGCTCAACATTGCTACTTGCAGATAGCTGCACATAACCTCATTATCAATATTTGGGAGAGAGTCAAATTATACTTTTGGTAATGGATTTAGAATAGTAATCTCTGTATGTGAAAATGTAATTTAAAAACCAAAAACAAAATCACTTTTAAAAATTGTAAATTAGTTATGGTTGCAGTTTCTTTAACAGAGTGTTTCACACGGAGAAAAGAACAGAATAGCTATATACCCACTTCTCAGTAGTAAAATACTCATAACAAAATGCAATTTAAAATTATATATAATGCTTGGCATGGTGGCACACCCCTATAATCGCAACACTCGGGAGGCTGAGGCAGGAAGATCATTACGGGTTCACGACCAGCCTGGGCTACAGAGTGAGCTCAAGGCCAGCCTGAACTGCATAGTGAGAACTTGTCTCCAAAAAGTTATATATATCTATATATCTATATCTATCTATCTATATATGTACATACATACACACACACACACACACACACATATGTATACTCAATTACATTTTTGGATTATAGACCCCATGATAAACTTCATTCTCTGTGTATCTGTTTAGGGTATTCAGAATAAAATGGAGTTAAAACCTTTTCTTAGTATAAAGAGATATACACAAAATATACATCCATAGTATAAACTTCCACAGTGTAAACAAAAATTTGAAACCTGTGCTTATAGGAAAGTAAGATAATTACTTGAGAAAACTTTAATAATATCCAAAAGCAAAGTGCAACTGTTCGCATTATGAAGTACAGAATTATGAGGGAGGGGATAAGGAGCGGAGGGATAACTCGGCTCTCCGCCTCCTCTGCTATTCTCTCATCAAGATCATGAAATGAAAAGGCCAGTGCGTGATTCAAAATTTCATTAAATTCTAGTAAATTATTGCATTAATACTACTGATATTTAAATGGAGAACCCGGCTCACACTTACGTAAAATAAAATTGTGAAATGTGTAACTGTAGGCAACATGCTTGGAGTAAATTTGAGGTGACCTTCATGTGTGATTTTTGCCAGCTTTGGAGAATCTAAGAACGTATATCAAACATGTAAGATTGTGTATCAAAACTGTTTAACATTGGGATACCTCAGAAAAAGTATTAAATGTCCTAAGTATATACTATGAAGAATGCATGTAAGATATTATTAAGATACCTTAGTTTTGAATGGAGAAGTTAAAATCTAATGACATTTCTGAAAATGTACCCACAAACAAAGCTTTCATAACACAAGTAGAAAAATGCTAGTGTATATAGGGCATCCTTAAATATGAAGATCAGAAAGGACAAAAGCAATTATTGCGTGTGAAAAGACATTTTGTTTCCTTCACAACATGTAAATCTGAGCACTTAGTTGAAGTTTAGTTCATGTAGTTTCGGGCTGGAGGTACAGCTCAGTGGGCTAAGTGCTTGCTGCTGAGCACTAGGGCCCTGAGTTCGATCCCCGGTCCCGGAAAAAAAAAATAATAATTCATGTAGTTTCCATGGAAGACTAGGATGTACTTTTAAATGCCCTCAATTAATTTTTAAGTTATTCTGTAGATCGTGTGCTGGGACTCCCACTTACCTATATTCACATGCTCATATATTTGTATCTTCTTCCACAAGCCCTTCAGAAAGTATTGCTTTACCTCAGATAGGGATTTGGAGATAGGCTCAATGGTTTTTCCTCTCTAGGAGTTTTATCCTCTCCCATAATCCAATTAGGATGAACTAAAGAGGCTCCTAGGATATTATCCAATAAAGACACGAGCATTACACACGGCATTTAAAGACTGGTTTGTACTTCGAGCTGGCATGTCACTTTTGTCTCCAGGCTGTCCCCTCTTCTATGTACAGATGCACAGCAGCAGCAGTAATTTTAACCAGTTTAAACATATGAAATAAAGCAGACTTTTTGGCTAACGCTGTGATACGTGAATCTAAAAAAATTTTAAAGTATTTATTTACCCCGTCAATAAGGCTATCTAGGTGGGTAATAAGAACTTGACCACCCATAAAATCATACAGAACTGAAGGAAAGCTGAGCCACCAAATGGAACAATTTTATTTGGCTGGGCTTATGCAGTTAGAAAACTTTTTTGTATCCCTCAAATTATTTTATATATTAAGGCTATACATTCATCTGCATATGAATTTTTAAAATGTTATTCAAGAGTACTACAGTAGGATCGAACATTCATTTTAATCGTATTATTTTTGCATTTGGTGTGCTATTTTTATGTCATATAGTGGCATATTTAACAAATGTGTTACTTATGAATTAGTTTCACTTACTCTTGATTTTGAAAGTGGAGCACAGCATTTAAGTCTGTTATGCAAACTTAAAGAGCAAAGTTGGGCAACGTTAGGTGAGAGATGTTGAAATTACAAAACTAAAAGTCACATGTTATGGAAACTGTGGGTTCTATATTTGCACATAATATGAATGTTAATCTTAGGGTTTCACCTAAATTAAATTCTCAAATTATCAGTTATTTTCTTAAATTGAAGGACTTAAGTAGCAATTTAGTCAGTCACATATTTTATATTTTGATAATTCTGTGAGATTATGACTTTAGTAAGATTCAGATTTTACTTAAACACTAACCAACGGCATAATGCACACCAGTCAGGCAACTGTAGATTGTTTATTCATGGGACCAGTGGTCCTTACATAGGCGATGACCCCTGTCTCATAAGAGGAGTGCTGAGAGTCAAGTCAGGAAGATGAAGGGAACCACTGTGGTGTAAATAACACTTTTTATAAACGATTTAGCACTGCATTTCACACATACGAATTTTGTCCTGGTACCATATCTGAAAACACAATAACATTCCATTATCTCTCCATAAATGAAGCATCTCTGAGCACCCTCAAGTCAAGCAGATCAGTTTCCATAGTGGAAGATTGTGGCAGAAGCCTTTGATTCTTCACCGTTATTTAGGATTTAAGAAATACACACCATGGAGTCTGTTTGCATTTATAAATTCCTTTGCACAGTGGTATTGAGCTCTACTTTAAATTTTTCATAGTTAAAAATCTTACCACTTTAAACTGCGTGTCATATTTCTTTAAAACTTGCTGACATAAGACGAAGTAAGGACTTTATGAATCCTAAACTTTATGAACTCAGCTTTAAAGGGAAACACTCATTACTTTTTATATATTTCAATCACTTTCCGAACGTTGCAAATCCTCAAATTTAATAGAATTCAATATCTTTGCAAATACTACTTCCCATCAAAGAGATTGATAAAATATTTCACATGCTGCTAAAACTGAAGATAACCACTTAACAGTATAGATTGTTCTTACAGTTTCAAAATTCTAAAATGTAGTATTTCATGGTAGAGTTTTGAATGACACTGTTGTCTTGTATAAACTAAGGTGATAGAAACTATTCCAGTGAAAACGGACATGAAGGAACATGTATATCTCATGTAAACATGAGAAACATTAAAATCATGAAGAAACCTAGAAATAGATGTTTTAGAGTTAAAAACCTTTACCTAAGAAATTCTGTCCACATTATAAGAAGTAAATAAGAAAATTTAATTTTAAGTACTAACCTTTAAAGCTCTTCTTAAGACATGAAAACAGTCTATTCATCTACTGTATTTACAGATTTGTTATTTACAACAGTAGACAACACATTGCCGCTAACTCCCTCAAGACACTCCCTGTCATGTTGAACACACTTCTCCCAACATTCTTTCACTTTCTGCAGCAGCTCTGGTATTCCTCTCCTGTGTCTCTACTTGTCTTGCTCTGGTTGCTTTATTGTCCTAAATCAATTTAAGGTGCTTCCCTTTCATGGTCATTCTGACTTTGGGGAACAGTAAGGAGTTTCATGGTGCCAGGTACTGGGCATAAGGTAGATAACGATATACCCTAATGTCTCTACGAGCTGCCTTTATATTGGATAGCACTGAGGAACTTCCACCTTATTTTTCATCAGATCTTATAAAGTCACTCAGTGAAAGGATTTTCAGAGCTGCTTCAGAGTGGCAAGACTAAGATGATATGTGCCCGAAGCCAGTGGAAATAGTTTGAGGGTGATTAAAGATGATGTGATTTTACTGTAGTAATTTTTTTTTTAATTTAAGACTTCACTGTATGTTATAATCACACCACAGATAACACTAATAGTCTCTGATGATCCTACTTAATTTACTTCAAAATTAACTTTTGTGACTAAGGTACTTACAAAGCTAATTCAGAAATAAAATTAATAAGATAGAGGAGAACATTGGATAACAACTCGAATGCCCAGTAAACCAATCTCATTTCTGAAACTAATAATCCTTATAACCTATCAAATATCACATTTTTTCTAGAGATGTGAACTTGTATAAGAGCATTGAACTAGTTGACGTTCAAAGACCCTTCTACTTTTTTGAATGCTATGACTTGGAAAAAGGTAGATGGAAATTTTATGTCAGTATATTAATCAACCAATATTAAAAGAAATTAACAGAATTCAAGAGACTAAATCAGTCTAGCAGCAGGAGCAACATTTTCAATTATGTCTGCCCTGATTCGTACAGCCAGAGCCAGATGTTTCTGAGTATTTCTTAGATGTAAAATAGCCTGGGAATTCAGCCCAAATGAAGTGATAGTAAGAGGCTATACCTTGCTTTTACTGTTATGTAATAGGTAAGGTAGTGGTGTTAGGGATGAAGTGCGTGCACGGCTTTACACTACGTGTTATTTTAATAGTATTGATGATAGCTACTAGCACCGGACACTGGGTTATGTACATGATATACCTAATCTCTTAATATGTCCACTGATATTCTAGTCCCATTTATAGGTAGTGAAGCTGGAGTTAGGAAAGTTGAGTTGCTAGTCCAAAGGTAATTGCAAGCAGAATCAATATTTGACTTTCACATCTTAGTGACTGTAGACACATCCTTTCCTCTTTACTGGCGTGGTTCTTAAACTTTGGAGCATATAAGACTTACTTATATGGCTGGTTAAAAACTTAAGTATCTATGACTAACTCCCAGAATATGTGATTCAACAGACTTCTGGTGGGAATCTGAGTTTCTAGACTAGATTAATGCTACTTTGTTTGAGACACCTTGAAAATCAGTTTACTACTAACTTTTAAGAGCCAGTAGATGGATGTGTGTCATCTGACGCCTTACAGTTAGCGCTGATACACTTCCTATCTATTCTGAAGCTCTGTGATGCATATGCTGGTGGGGAGTGCTCAGCTATTTTAGAGTAGACTGAAAGTTGTGGGATTGTAGGTAGCTCTCCATCATATGTCGAAAGTTTCAATCTTGGGGAATCTCAATCAGCATGACATATTAGCTTAGCCTGCTGGCACGAACTTCATCTATGGGCTGCAGGATTGGAGCCTTAGGAGAAAAGTAGGCCATTAGTTCTGAAATGATGAATACTGGAAGGCCTTTGACGAATTGGCTTTTTTTTCAGTGACATTCATTAGAATGATACTCCTGATGAGAATAAAAACCTTATGAGGAACCTAATTCTGAGAAAATCTTATGGGCATGGAGATAGGTCTGCCTGGAAAATATCATGAATCACGCTCCTGCTCACTCTGAGATTAAAAAGATGAATTTCATAAGCACACCAGACCTCATTCAAATATCAAATGCAAACTTTTCTGGATCACTAAGCTATGCTGTCCTTAGTATTGTGAGTAATGAGATGGGAAGAAAGAGATCGGAGAGAAAATATTTTAGTCATGTTTTAATGTTTATGTAGATAAAATGGTCTTAGATTTTATTTGCATCTTACACACTTCTTCTTAATCTCCTTATTTGCAAAGACTGTACTTCTCGTTTCCCAAGTCCCATAATTCAAACTATGAGAAGGTTTATTTTCTCAAATATCGTTGCCTCGAGAAGGAAGGATATTCTTTGTTGCTTTATGTTCACTTCCTCAGCTTGCCAAGATATTGGCAGTGTTGACATTCTGAAGCTTTTCAGGAGCCTCTGATGAGTGAGTAGAAGGAAGTTCATCTGTTGGAAACCATGAAGTTTATTTGGAGCATGGAGGGAGGGCAGTTTAGTTCCTTCTACTTATTTGCATGTGCAATACTAGGCAAGCATTGTAACATCAGAGGGTTTTTTTCACATAAGTACAAATGCATTGTTAACTAAGCTGCCTCTCTTTTACCATTCTTCTTCTTCCTGTCTTATGAGATCTTGGGATAATTTTACTATATTTAGAGCCATTGGCAGATAGATGCTACTTGCTGCCACTTTATTTTAATGCTCTGTGTCCATGGACACTACATTTTACATTCAGGGAAAAGACATCTACAGCCAAAACCTATTCAGCTAGCCTTGAAATAGAGATGCCGGTTAATATCATGAACATATCAATAGTAGTAACTACTGAGCTAAAGTGTGTGTTCCTGGAGTACTTAATTTATTGAGTAATGCTCTCCCTCTTCTCCCTTGAGAAGCTCAAGGGAGTTGCCATCAGGTTTTCAAGGTGCTAAAACTTGCTCCTTAATTATTTCTGCGCACGTACTCTTCCAACTTGGTTTCGCTGCTGCTGGTCCCCCACCCCACCCAGAGGCCTGGCAAAGCGCCATGCTGCCAAAGGACCTTTCCAGGGCTAGCAAGGAGGTGTCCGTCCCCTAGAAGCTCAGTTTAGAATTCTGGGAGCTGCTCAAACCCTGTGGGCGGTATTTCATGTTGGCTTAGCAACTGGAAGGTGCGAAGCCTCTCGAGAGGAGAAGGGACCAGCCTCTATCTCTCCTGGTTGTCCTGCCTCATTATTATTCGTCAGCCACTACCATCCTCCTATGCACTGCTCTGTCAGCCCTCAGCTGGCCCCTCCGGCAGGGCTGGGAGAGGACCTCGCGGCATGAGACTGCCTCGCGCGGTTTCATTTCTCTGCCTTCTTCTTGTCGTGTCAAGCTGAGGCTTTGCAGCGACTGAACCTTCCAGCTGCTTTCCTGCTTGCGTTTGGAGGAGAGGAGGAGAAAGAAAGGGCCCCGCCGAGAAGCCTTGACGCCACCGCACTCCTCCCTCGGCCGAGGGGATTTCTTAGCTCCCAAAGAATCTCAGAGAAGTTTGAAAGGGGGCAGCGCGGCATCTGTTTGGAGAACGCGTGGTGGGAGGGGAGCCTCCGGGCCTCGGTCAGATCCTGGGACAGCAGTGGTCCCAATGTCATGGACCTTCTGGTATGCAGGGGGGATTAAGGGCAGTTAACCCGCCAGGGGTCCACTCGCACCTACCCTAGGGGCCTCCTGCAGGTGCCCCGGTGTGAGTGCATTATCCCCTCCCAGACACACACACACACACACACACACACACACACGCACACGCACACACCCACAAAAACAAGTCACCCACCCACTTTAAACCTGGCTTTGTCCATGGAAATTTCAGGCCAGTATGAGTTTCTAGAAGAAATTAATAAATATTCCCAAAGGAAATATATTTCCATGGATTTTCTGGCCAGTCTGACTTTCTAGAAGAAATCAGTAAATATTCTCAAAGAAACCAGACATAAAGGAAAGGACTAACACCTGCCCAAACTGGGGGAAGACAGGAGTCCCAGCCCCAAGCGCCCAGGCCCTGGGCGGGGTGTATGGGTGTATGTGTGTGTGGGGGGTATTTTGTGAAGACAGGCCCCTCCTCTGAAATGCTCTCTCAGGATCCGGCCTAGGCATCATTCTGTGACCTGCTCAGTAAGCCTGCTGCCCCGAGGGTGGGAGTGAGAGCGACCGTCCCGGGGGGGGGGGGTGCGGGGAATGGGGCCAAGCCCTGAGGCGCGGCCCGGCGGGGAAACGTGCTCTAGCGAGGCTGTGCCTCTACCCCGCCCCCGCATGGACACTCGTGACCCTTCCTAGAAGGAATGAGCCAGGGGACAGGGCGTGATCCCCATTCGTGCAGCAGACCTCTGCGGCGGGAGCGTATCTCGGTGAAGTCCCAGAGAAGCACCTGCTTCCTTGAGCAAGTCTGGAGTCCAGCGCGAGCCCTTGGGAACAGCCTGGGCTGGGGCGCTGGAAGCTGCCTGTGCCACCTGCTGCGGACCTGGGACTGCGCTGGGGACCGGGGTCCCTCGGGTGCACCGCATGTGCTCTCCGAGATCCCTCACTAGGGGCTGGGGAAGCCCCGCGGGGGTCTACGTGGGCGGGACGCTTAAGCACGACTTGGAGATTTGCAGTTTCAGTCTGCTTGAGACTTAACAGACGAGCTGCAGCTGGGAGCAGCGTTTCAGACCTCTCACCCCCCCACCCCCAAGCGTCACAGCCTCTCCCTGCAGCCCTCCAATTTGATGTCCTGCGTAGTTTCTTAACATTTCAGATGCAGGCCTGGAGAGAAAATGCCGAGGGAACAACAGCTCCCCTCAGCCCCACCCCACATCCAGGCCTGGAAAAGTCCACTTTGTCCCTCGGAGGCTTTTCCGCCTGCTGAACCGTTTGTCATTGCCGCTGCGCCAGAGGTGAGAGCGTGGAGGATGAGAATCGACGGGGTGGGATTTCCCCGGCCCACTAGTTTCCCACGCGCGCCTCCCACTCCCCGAAGCCTGAAGCTCGCCCAGATTGGGGACCGCAAACCCCACAAGGACAAGAACTCCCCAGTCCGGGGCTGGGGATATAGCTCAGTGGGATAAGCGCCTGCCTAGCAAGCGCAGGGTTCTGAGTTCGATCCCCAGTACCGCAAGAAAAAAAAAAAAAAAAAAAGAACTCCCCAGTCCGAACTGTTCCGTGGGCCGGAGCACCTAGGACAAACTGCCTGGGTGAAAGCCAAAAGCAGGAAGCGATTTGGACAAACCACGCAAAAGACACTGCATCAGCCCTGGTGCACAGGACAGTGCGAACGGGGGTGAGATTACAATTTTAAAAGGAGAAGAATGTCAAGTAACTGTCAAAATCGGCACTGCCGGGTGATTGCGAGCAGACTGTGCGCTTAGGACCTCTGCAAGTTTCTGGGAATTTGGAGATTGCATCCAAAGTGAGGCAGTGTGGCTGTCTTGCAGTACCAGCTGTGTACAGTGAATGACTTTATTGGCATTACAGATGTGTGGAGGTTCTGCAGATGTGGGCTCCTCCCCGCACACTGTGCACCTTCCCGACGTCCCCGCAGGAGCTCAGCGATCTATCTCAGCTCAAAGTGCAGGAGCTCCGGGTGCTGGGGAGCGGTCCCCTCGCCATTGCCTCTGAGTGAAAATTAACGCGCCTTTCTCTCCAGCCGCGCTTCTGAATGGGGAAGTCAGGTAGGCGCCGGCCACAGCGCTGTCCTCTCAGGCGGCAGCTAGGATGGCCAGGGTGGACTGCACGTCGACCCGGGGAGACTCGCCCCCCCCTAGCTGACCCCCTACATGTGTTTGGGCTCAACAGGTATCACCGGAAAACTCGCGCTGAGCCGGGTCATTTGCGGGAAGGAGCCACCCCTGCGTCTTCCTGTCAGGGCTGCCGTTGTCTGAAGCTCCCTGGCGGCCAGCGTCTAGAAGGCAGCCCGGGGCCCTCCATCCACCGCGACTGCCGAGCGCGGTGTGCTGCTCTCAAAACGCGGAGCTCGTGACCCAGACCCTCGCGAGCAACCTGAGATTCATTTCGTGCTCCAGGGAGTGTAGTAACGCCCAGGAAGAGGTTGTTAGCTCAAGGCTAGACTCAGGTTGCGGGACACACACACACACACACACACACACACACACACACACACACACACAATCGAGCTTTTAAGAGCAGGTTGGGATTACAAGGCATTTGCTTCCACAGAGACCAGGGGCGACTTTCTGGTACTCAGGGCTGGACATTAAAATTCGAGACATGTCACCCATCCATCCTTGGTCACCGTAAAGGGAGAGGTAACCTCTCCAGCTCCCTCCTCCAAAAACATGAATTATCATTTCCATGGAATGCAAATGCACAGCCCGCTGTGGGGGCAGCCAGCTGCGAGCTGGACAATACACTGTTTCATAGAGACGCGGCCGATTGCGGTTCCGAGAGGCGCTGGGTACAAAGGCAGAAGCATCCAGGCGGTGTTGACAGCCGGCGTGCTTGGGCCAAAACCGCCCCGCACCCCCAACGCGCAGACACCCGGGATTTGAAACTAGCTCCACGGAAAGCGACATCCGTCAGTCTATTCGAGCTGCCATGAGGAGTGATGGTTAAAAAGGATGGCGTGAGTCATAAACACCTCCTGAGTATTCTTACAGCAATTAATGGTCAGCAGGGCGCAGGAGAAGTTGTGGAAGAGACAGTAGATCTATCCCCCCCTCCCCTCAGCTCTTCTTTCACTGACCCTGACGGTCCCTTGCCTTTCGGTTTAGGAATAAATTTTACATCCCACCCACCCCTCCCCGCGTCTGCACATGTGACACTCACTCTACCTGTCTGAACACCGAGACTTGCTGAGGATTTTCTTTTTGGTCATCTGCTAATGACTTTCTCCCTTCCTCCTGTCACCCTCAAAGCTGGATCTTTACGTACTTAGGGGCATCGCAGACCATTTTAAAACCTAATTTTTCTCCAAATCTTTTACCACCAGACCCAAGGAAGCTCCGCTACATTTGTCATGACCGCTTAGGAGCCCTGGTGGAAATAATTCAAATATTATGCAGACCTTCGCTGTTGGTGTGGCAGTGCTTTGAAGACCCCTGTATCCTACTGCGTGTAAAACCCACACCTCCCTAGCACATCGGTAACTTTGTTCCCAGCAAGGGTTAACAAGCATTTACAACAGTGTTTGCAATATAAATAACCCACCCGAAGCTTCAGACCCCACTGATCTGACTAGAAATGAAGGTAATCCTCACCACCGAGAAAAGTCTTGCAGAGGAATTCTGCCTGGATATCCACTAGTTAGAGGCTATAGGAATCAACTCACGTATCCCTTTGAGCGTACTGCAAGAATATTTATTGAGCACAAGCTCAATCACCGCATTGAACGCCAAATCTGGCAAGCAAAATGCATTTCCTATCCGAGGGCGAGGAAAAAAAAAGAAGAGCAGTGAATCAACTCCTTCATCAGGATCGTCATGATCATTTTATCGGTGCAAATTGCAAAGTAAGCCGCCCGCCTCGCTCAGGCGACAAGTGAGCCCACCTCCATTCAAATCAGAAGGGACCCCCAGCCCGGGGACCTTACCTTTCACACAGGACACCGTCAGTAAAAAGACCAGGTTCCAAAACGTAAATCCACTTTGAATGCCCATTTTCTTCATCAGGAGGAAGTCGAGGCGGCCACATCTAGCGCAGGTCCGCGTGCCAGCCTCCCGGGGCTCGGATTCCTGTGCTCGGCTTTCCCCTTTGCGGATCCTTTGCATGTTATTCGCTGGCTCCTAATTCCTGCCGCTCAGCCCAGCCCGGCGCAGTGGAGTTGTTGCTGTTGTTGGTGCGCGGTCACAGCTCGGAGTGAATGGTGTTTCTGGGATACCACAGCAACCTTGACGAGGACTCAACCATCTCTCCAACGGGGGCACAAAGTCTCCGCTACTCTGGATTCCGCCTTTGCCTGCGCGATTTTCTCCTCCACCAAAACCCGCCTCGATTCTGCCTCTGACAGCGATCACCAGTGAGCCTCTTAAAGCCCTGCTTCGCTCTCCCTTAAACTCCCCAGAATATTTGCAATTAAGGGGCTAGGTTTTTTTTTTTTTCCCCTCCCCGAATAGATCAATTCTGCCTGTAAAAAGCAGCCGGAGAAATATTATGGTAGCGAGTTCTCCATTGCTGCCTGCGCACGCGGAGCCTCTCGCAGGGAGCGCGGCGATCGCGGATCTGCGTGGCTCTCAGGGAGGCGGCGTTGCTGGCGTCTGTCTGCTCGAAGCTCGCTAGCGTCGCGATCGTGATCGTGGGACGTGTGCTACTACAACGGTCACTCCAGCAGGCGCCTCGCATTTATTAGCCTCTGATTTAATTGGGGGAAAACACACACACACACACACACACACACACACACACACACACACCCTCGAAAGAAACCGCAGAGAGGAATTTCCTTGCACATGTGCGTTTACATACTCAAGCATCTCCGTGTAAATCCATGGCCGGGATTTTACGCTTAGATGGGGGAAACGAGTCTCATCTCCCGCCCGGCAGGGTACGGTGGGCTGGGGGCGTCGGAGTCCTTTCGTTCCAGGCCCCCAAATCCCTTTCAGTCTGGTGTGTACCGTAGCCAAACTACTTTCTCAGTGGGGGTTACCTAGAACACACTTATTTGTTTTAATTCTGAGTCGGTCCCAAATATGTAAATGGGAGGTTTCTTTCAGAATGCCTAGTGTATGTAACTGTACATCTGGAACCGGCGGCTGCCCGCACCTTGCAAGGGTTAAGATTGTGCGAAGGAAGAGTTCTTGCGCCATCTACTGGCCGTCTCCGAGCCACCTGCTTCTTTTGCACATCTACAAGGGCCCCCGCCACTCTCTTCCCAGGGTGCAGAGGAGCTGCGTCCCTAAGACCAGAGTGTTTGGCTCGTGTTTGCCAGTTTCCTCCTCTTTTCCCTCAAAGGCCTGGCCCACATCTTTCTGCAATCATGTTCCTCATAGCGGGCGCCCGACGGATAGGTGACCTGATCCTTCAGGAATCTGGGCTGCTCTCCGTAGTGCAGAGGGCTGCAGGCTGGTTCTGGAATAGGTAATTGCACCGCCTGTGGCCCTATTTGCATGCCGAGGGCTGAGCTTTATCCTACAGGATTTGGTCAAAGCCCTGGCCGGATTGAGTTTGCAGCTTTCCGCCTTTCCCACAAATAAAGGATCTCGCCCCATACACCCCACAGTCCCTCCGTCAGCTTTTGTCCCAGGGCTCGCGTTGGAGCTAGCTGCCAGCTCAGTGGACCAGGGCGGCTGCATCTGGGAGATCCCGTTTTCTGGCAAGTGGGCACCCTGTGAGTGCCCGTAGCGTGAGTGACCAGTGAGTTCAACCCAGGAGGAGTTTGAGCTCTGGGGGTACACAGCATTGTGGGTCTGAAAGTCTAGAGGAGAGAGAGAGGGGCAAGCGTGCCATTTGTGGAAGAGGAGGGTGTGCTTTCTGTGCGTAAGTGCGCTTTGGCAATAGATGTACATGTGCATGCGTGTGCTAGAGAAGCATGTCTGTGCTGGGCAGAGACAGCAGTAAGTAAAGCTGCAGGAGCCCAGCTGACCTCGTTCAATTGAGACAGGTGCACCTCTGAGCGCAGGGGCCAGCTGCCATGCCTTCCCCCCAGTGCTCCCTCTCTTTTAAGGTATGCACATGTAGATTCTGAAAGGGAGCAGGTGACAAGGTTGGGAACGCAGCGTGACTGGAAGGATCAAGAAGGAGAACGTCATTCGCCTGCTCAGCCACCTTGGCGGTGGCTCTGGCATTGATCTCAGTCAAGATGTCAGGATATTTTTGCTGTTGCTTTTGCGGGGATGAAGGAGTTAGATACGAACAGGTTCTTGGTCTTAATTTAATGAGGGCACACAACAAAACCCTCCTTAGCAAGTGTGCTGAGGCTATCAGGTCACCTCGATTCACCTAAACAATCTTGCATTTCTGCCCTCTATTTCAATACATGACTAAATAGTCAGAGTGAAGGACGTTAGAAGACTTCACTTCCCAAAAATCAGTGGCGTTTTCATTGCTCGTTATGGGGCACAAAACAAAGTTTGATTGTGGTAACAAAGACTGCTGCTAAGATACCAATTTCTGATATTTATTTGCAAGCACAGTGCTAATCCTATAATCCAATTATTTTTCCCAGATGAATGCTATCATTTCAGTATGAGGGTGGTAAAAGACTTATCTGGTAGCTTATAATAAACTGAACAATGCTATAGATTCTAGGTTCTATGGCTCCAGTGAGTTACACATCTTTCCTTTACTCACATCTTCCAGGATTGAGGCAGGATTGAAAATTATATTTTTTGGGGCTGGGGATATAGCTCAGTGGAATAAGTGCCTGCCTAGCAAGCGCAGGGTCCTGAGTTCGATCCCCAGTACCGCAAAAAAAAAAAAAAAAACAAATGAAAATTATATTTTACAGTCAGAAAAAGTTAAAACATGAGAAAATAAAGTGGTTTATCCAAGGTCATCATCAGAATCATTAGCTTTCAGTCCAAAGTCTTTAGTGCTAGAACACATGTGCCTGTCATGTGCCGTGGTTTTTTCTTCAAGGAAACATTTCCAGAATGTTTCCAGAAACATAAGATTACCAACCGAAATTCAGGAAGAGAAGTTCCTCAGTTTCTCCAAAAATACAGCTACATTTGAGAGGGAGTTATCATTTATTATAGCCAATCTGTAAGAAAGCCACACATTGTAGATTGAATATTTTTGACCACTGAAAGAGAAAATAGAAAAAAATATCCAACATAGCAGCAAACATGAAGTGCTTACTATACAGCCCTAGGTTTACATCATGCATCTTATTCAGTCCTCGCTAGACACGTGCAGGCAATCATTGCAATTATCCTCACTTTATAAAGGACAAAGTTGGTACAAAGCTAATGGTCTTGCCTGGCCCAAGGTAATATTTATGGGGAAATACGACCCCATCATGTGTGATTTGTAAGTCACCACCCTTCCTTCTCTATGATATCCTATGCAGACCATCAAAGATCTTTGTTTTCAATGTCTAGTGACAACAGGGAAAAGATTCCCATAGTTAAGTTTCCCACAGACTCATAGAAGAGTAAGGATTTACAAGATAATTTGTAAGTGATCAATCTTAAAACATGTACACACGTAAAGAGCATCTATTATTTTTATAGTGTTTAGTCACAAAAATTCTTTTCCTTCCTCTGTCTTCTGTTTCTACTTCCCATTGCCTATTGATCTTTGCACATACTGGTCATGGAAAAAAGTTGTTTTGGAAAATTCATCCAGACAATCAGTGATGAAATACCTTTAAGAGATCTGAAAATGCTTAGAAACAGATTCTATGAACTGGAAGAGCCAATTTTCTTTCCTTTTTAGATTCCCCCCCAAAATATTTCAGAATGAAATGAATGTTGGCTTTAAGACAGACTATGAGTGCCACTAAATGGGGGAAAATAAGTCCCCATTCAAAAACTGCCCTCTGTTAATATAACCTCTCAGAATTTATGTGCGCTGTCTTGGTAGCACAGAGGCAATATTATAAGCAAATGACTGAAATGACCAAAATAGGATGAGTATGTTGAAGAAAACTATAATTCAAATCTTGGCAAGGGGATTATCCTTAAATTTGGGAAAACTATTTATAAACTTTATGAGCTTGAAGTATTTTTAGTTCCCCCAGCTTTGTTGATGCTGATTGCCCATGTAACATCTTTGTTTTGTTATAAAATTTCCCTATCTATTAAAGCTGAGTGCCCCCCAAATATACTTACTTACATTTAATTAGAAGACTGAAATGCAAGCCTATGTGCATGAGGGGAAATTTTTTAAAAATAGCTACAGTAAAATAAAATTTCTCATGATTTACAAATAATCAAGTAGGTGTTTTTCTTTTCCTTCACAGTCTGTTTTATTATTTTTTCATTTATATTTTATTCAACTCACTTTTAGGAAAGAAGGCAAAAGAAGCACGGGTTTTTCACATTTTTCCATAAATGCTCATTCTCAGATCAGTCCTAGTTGACTTCCTCAGCTCCTGGAAAACAGAATGCCTGAATTTAAATGTGAACTCTAGAACAAGAAGGGGAATTTGAATTCAAGTTTGTGAACTTTCTTGGTTAACAGCCATCCTTATTGTGTGAGAAGAAAGGTAAAGAGACTCAATCATCATGATAAAGTCACTTTTTAAAAGACGAATAATTGCATGCAAGAAGATAAATGATCAGGCGCAGATGCATGTATCTGTCCCTGCTGCCAGTCAGACACGTGGAGAACACACAGGCTTCTTGAAGTGCTACCCAACCTGCTCTCCCTGCAGCTTATCTCTTGACTCCTCTGAACAGTTTCATTAACACTGAGACTCAACAGGCATTTTGGCCTTTTCAAGCTTTTTACCACATTAAGTAAGTCAGAAGTCTATATGTCATGTAAGTGTAATAATATCATATTTAAAAGAAGAAGAGAGCAGAAAGACACTAAAATTGAGGGCAATGGCTATGGCTGTGTCCATACAAACCAAGCATACTTATTCGGACACAGAAACAAGTTTTGGACATGAACATAAATCTAATAATTTAGTACTTTCACTTTCAGATTTTCTTAAATGCCGTCTCCCTTAAAATGGACAATGAAATGTATGGCATATCTGTATCTGTCTGTGTATCATCCACCTCTCTAGGTCTGTCTGTCTGTCTATACACCTACCCGTATAGACCTATCTATGTCTTCTATGCCTATATCTATATATCTATGTCTATCTGTGTCTATCTCGCTATCTGTATATATAGTTCTAAAAGATGATACACTAACCCTTAAAGAAGACTAGTAAATTGTGGAGAAGGTAGGGTAATCATCTTGGAAGAGAAGAAATAATAACTTTGCAGAACCGTCTGTCTTGAGTGTTTCTCTTTTTTGCTCAGCTGAGCTGATATTTCTTACCTTGTCTCTGCACAGAGATATACAAATAAGATGATTAAGCTAAATGTAGGTTTTCTAAATAATTGTGATAATCTAGGTCTCTGTGTTTAATCAGTAATAAAGTGGTCTTGCTGACAGTATGTGAGAACACCTTAATTGCCAGGGTAGCAGGTCTTTTAATTATCATTTCCTTATCTCTGATACAGGTATGGAGTGTCCGTTTAAAACGCACTAGAGAATGCACAAATATTGAGAGACTGTAAATCAAGATGAGCATTTTGCAATATGTCAAATTTATCAAACTTACTCTCAAAATGCAATGTATATGTGATTTTATACCCAGAAATTATCTGACTACTAGTTATTATTTTCTAAATCTTAATACCTTACGATCTACATATTCTTTAATTTTTAAAATTGATAGTGTCTTGAGATAATCACATATTATCAGATACTCCTAGCATAACAAAACCATTCCTGGATTCTATTTTGTAAATTTTTAATCTCACACAAATTAGATGCTGTCTGTATGTTTTGCATCATTCTTCTACCAAAGGATCAGGATTTTTGAAATTTTCCTGAAAAATATAAGCATTTACTACAAATAATTTTATGAATGAAAGTCAATTATAAAAAGTGTTTTGAAATTATATTGATCATAATACCAGAAGCCTTAACTAAGCAAAGCACAGCCCATAGGTAAAAGGCAAGCACCTTTCACTCATGCTTGGAATTTCCTCTGGGCTCATAGGACATTACTTCTGATTATGATGGATTCTTCCCTCTTTACTTTTATGCAGCTTTTTCTTGTGACGCTAGATTTGCTAAATACTTACGAACTATCAAGTGTAAGGAAGCATTCGAAATGGTACTGGGTACTGGTAGATGTTTCACAAGTTTGAAATCCATACTATATGGATGCTCTTATATTTGAATTATATTAATAGTGTGTATGCTGCACGATAATTTGACTAGTTTTTAAACTTCCTAAGTAATCATTAACAACTCTACTCTTTCATTTGTTTCCCAAATGTATCTCAAAATTAATAAATGTTGAAATATTTCCCAAGAGAAGCCAGCTGGAAGCCAAACAATATAAGCAACATTTTTTCAAAATGGGAAGAAAAGAGTGACCTTGACTTAGAGTGATCGTTTTGGCTTCAAAAGGAAAGAAAATCAATGTAGCTGATTTTGGTTTTGCTGCACATAACACAATTTGGGTTGTAAGTACAAATATCTGTCTCTTCTGGACAGGGATCAATTCCATCTTTGCTCTTTGTATAGCTAGTAACATTTTCATCTGTGTGTTCATTCATTTATTTAAGAAATCATTTTGTGCCCCTATCACAAGGAAACAAATATGGGAATTATACATTACTCCTCAAGTTCCTCAAGGAGCTTCCAGTGTAGTTGAATGGATAGAATACATTCTCAGACAATAACAGTGAATGTCAGTACAATGTAACCATTTTAAAAGAGATGCTTCATACATGCCAGGATGGGGAGAGCTTATTTTACAGCTGGGGAGTTGGTGTACTATACACCCAAGAGATAAGTAAAAAACTCAGTCTACAAGGATATAATACTTTTAGTAAAGACATAACAAATGAGGTCAGAAAAGTAAATTAGCCAGGTTAGAAGTGAAGCTTGTGAGATAATGAGAGACCAAGCTATAGGTTTTGATTTCATTTTATTTTTTTTAGTGGACCATGACAATTCATCATTAATATAAGCCTTCTGTAGTACACTTTGAACAACTGAATCAAAGGATCATTTCATTGAAAAAGCAAATCAATTTGTTGTTTTGACATTTTATTTGCAGTGGTTTATGAAAAGAATCAATGTAACCCTTAAAGTTGATTGAAGATATCAGATATTTGTTGTGAACAGTCCTCTTCTGGTTCAACAAATATTAATTGATCATAACGTAGCAGTTAAATTGATACTGGTTTGTTCATGGATATTCACAGTCACAGTATAAACAATCCTATATTTATGAAAATATCCAGAATTTACCCATCCAGTGTATGAATCTGACTGTTGGAGGGTTTCACATGTCTGGGTTAGGTTTAAGAGGATCAAAATACTAGTACAAGATTAAAACATTTCTAAGAGTACAACACCAACAACCCCTCTTACAGGGCTAAGGTATCCAGAACTACAATGCTGTCATTAATCAATTTGATCATTTTAATTTTTTAAGAGTGTGTTTTTTTTTCTCCTGGGACAAAAATAATCTTGAGATTTTTGGAAATTAACTTTGTCTTTTTCCAAGTCTAACACCAAATATACAAATATAATGAAAGCAAACCAAACAATGGCAAAACAAGAGACATAAAACTCCATGTGATTAGAAAAGTTACTAAGTAGATACAAAATAATAAGCACAGTGTTTGATGAGATGATTATAATGTCATACTTACAAAAGAAAAATAATAAACATTTTTTTCTGGGTCTGGGTCAATATGTAATAGAACTTTCAAAGCAAAAATGCTTTTGGGGTAAGAAAGTCACTTTTCAAGAACACTATGACAATAGATACATTATATTTACATAACTTCTCTAAGCTTTCATTATTATCTGTAAGTTTTGAATAGCTCTTCATCTCAGATAATTTTTGTTAACACTCTGCAATGATATGAAACAGTGAGAGATTTTGTCATAATCTCACTACCCTGCACCTTCTGAGTAGTGTTTTCAGTGGGCTGAGGTGTTGCCCCCCAAACTCCTCCACCCTGAAATCTGCTAATGTGATCTTGTTTGTAGAAAGGGCCAAGTATGGAATGTGCGGGTGCCTTCATTTACAGGACTTATTCATTACACACTGTAGAAATGTATCAAAGCATCCCACTGCACTTCCTAAATGTATGCCATCATTATTTGCTAATTAAAAATAAAATAAAAGGGAAAAGGAAAACATTTTTGTTAATTGAATCAGATTAAGGATGCTGAGATTTAATCATTCTGAGTTTAAAGCCAATGGAAGATGCCCTTATAAGAGAGTGACAGAGAGAGAGAGAGAGCGATCCAGAGATCCAGAAGACAGTGGAAAAAAGAAGCAGAAAGGGGAGGATGAGTCTATAGGCCAAAGAACACAAAGATCTTTGGCAAGCACCAGAAGCTGAAGAAGAAATACGGAGCGGATCCCTCTCAGAGCCTCCGGAAAAAATTCATGTCTGATAACTTGTGCCAGAAACTGGCAAACACGGGTCTTGGGCACAGGGCAACTGCATTTTCATGTGATCTCCGATGCCACGCTCTATTCTTCTTCCCCTGTGAGATCTTTTCCTATTCCTGCTCTGATGAGAGGCATTCTCCTCAGGAACAGTCTGTGGCCTCCAGAGTTTTCATTAGTGATTTTAAATTTTCAAAACACTTGTGTATTTTTATGATCATCTTTTCCTCTAGGGTGATTTTACAGTCTCAGTGCCTGATCCAGCATGGCCAAGCCTTGGCTTAAGCCTTAACAGTATTACTGTATTCTCTAGTAGAAACTTGAGCTAAATGTAACTAAACCTGCCTATATCCTTTCTGTGTAATTTTCCCTCCTTAATTTTGCACATGACACAGTTCTGCAATCACTGCATTTGTTTTTCCAGTTCCTCAGAGCCAAAAGTATTTTTCATAACTCACATTATGCCCAAAACAATCACTTTTCCTTTTTCTTTTTCTTTTTATAAATGAGGAAGCAAACCCATGACCTGGTGCTTGTCAGGCAGGCATTTATGCCACTGGGATCCATCTCCTGCCACCCTTTTCCTTTATATCAGAATCTACTGTGTTTCTTTGTAAGAGGTGTGATCATAAAACACAGTTAATTTTTAAATTAAAAAAAT
The DNA here is from genome assembly GCA_004027595.1 of Dinomys branickii. NCBI lineage: Eukaryota > Metazoa > Chordata > Mammalia > Rodentia > Dinomyidae > Dinomys > Dinomys branickii. The sequence continues at coordinate 8,392 of PVLD010017921.1, read as the reverse complement.
GGTGAAAGATATATTGACATTAATGTCCCTCAAAATCTCTCTCTCAATTTGAATACATTCATCCCAACATTCTTGACATTTCTGAAGCAGTTCTGAATTCCTAATTCCTTGGTGTCTTAATTCCACAGTCATGGCTGTATCAGCGTCCTGAATCCATCAAAACTTCAGCCTCTCATGGTCATCTCTGTGGAAGAGCTGGAAATCTCATAGTGGCACAGCCAGTGAGTAATGTGGAAGAGGGCACAGTGCAGGTCTTTATTGTATTGCTTTGTGTTGGATGATTATTGGCTGCAGCACTGACCTTTTTTTGATTATCCCCTGTAGAGACAAGAAAATGGACTTTGAGACCTGCTTCAGGTGATGGAATGAGAGGATAATTCTGTTTGAGGTGAAGGGGACTATCTTCAAGGGGGTTAATGACAATGTGTCTCCATTGTAATAAATTTTTAAAAATGTCAACATTTACTGTATAATTTGGTGACACATTTTATCTCTTCTAAGCCCAGGCAGTAATAAGTAGCCTTCTGTGTATGCTACTGCAACGCTCACTCTGTTACATGTCTGACTTAGACTGCACTTCTGTTTCTTTGTATACATTGAATGTAACCATTTTATCATGGCTCTTACCCGCAGACTTTAGCAGTTTTCATTACCACTTATGATGTGTCGTGAGTCCCACACTTAAAAGCCCTCAAGGAGCTTCCTCCTGGTGAGGCCATGTCCTCAATGCCCTTTCTGGCTGCACTGCCATTTCCACATCAGACCCGTGTTATTGGTGCTCTCCCACTTTCCCTTCCGTCCTTCCTTATCCTGTGTCAACCCATCCAAAGCCTGTGTCACAAGTGTTCCTTCAGAATCCCAAACTCTGAGCTTAGCTCTGTGTTTCCCAGTTTTGTTACATTTATCTATTCCGGTGGACTTTGAGTAGTTATTTTTTTGCAAGTCTATAGATTCTCTTATTATATTTATACTACTTTTCTTTTGTCTTTCTTTATTTTATTTTATTTGCTCATAGTCTTATTTACGCTCATCATTTTCATACATATGTTGAAATATATTAGAGTTTTAAAAATATTTATCTTTAAGATATCAACAATAAATTCTTTTTACTCTTCATACTTAGTATGTATTAGTTGCATGGCTGGTATAGTGCATTTGAACAAATTAGATCTTGAAATGTATGCTCTAATTTGTGCAAACACTGGTGTGTGTGTGGACATACACATGTAGTATATATGCGATTATTTAAGGGGGAGAGAAAGAAGGGGGAGAGAGAAAGCTACAGCAAGAAGCAGTGAAAGGTTTGTGTCTGCTAACATTAATTATAATAAAAGGTTTGATAATCGATGCCAAAAAGACTACTCTCATTTCTTCTTTGGCTCGGAGATACTCCAATTTCACATGCAAAAGCAGTCCTGTCTAACCATTTGGCAGATTGTTTGAGCTGGAATTAAATGTGCACAGCTGGTACCATCTGCTGCAAATTCCTTAATTCTTGTTATCTCTTAAACAGCTTTTGGTTTTGTCTTATTCATAATTCACTTATGGAGGATGGAGGAGACCTAGTGGGCTCTTCACATTGTTTAATGGATGCATTGCTAATTCTCAGATTACTAAATCACAGTAGGTTTTGATTTACTAATATTGACTAAATCTCTGCCTAACTTTGCTGATGACCAGATTGTGTCTTTCAGCTAAAAACAAGTTCATTTTGGGGCAGTTCAATAAGACAGTTCCTAAGAATTATATTGTATGGTAACAATAATGATTCAAATATTTCTTTTTAACTTCTTTTCCAAATTATTTTGCAGTGGAAGCCTGAACTTTGAATCTTACCTTCCTAGCGAGAGACAAAGCAGAAACCTGAGCCGTACACTATGTTTTTCTCTCTCCCTCACTCCTTTTGCTTCTGCTTTCTTACTGTTTCTCAACTCTAACCTGAGCAACTAGTTTGAAGATAACAATATGCAACCTGTGAACCACTGTTAATTTCCTACTATCTGTTTGGCAATTCTGTAGCATTGCTTCTCTCACTTTAAAATAAAAAAAAATAAATGAATTCCTTTCATTGGTGAAAAACAAACAAAACCAACCTGCATATTCCTATGACTCTCCAATCACTGGCCTTTTGCAGGATCTCAACACATCGTGCCTCTGTCCCATTTCAGTGTGCCTCCTCTGAGGAGAGAGCTTGCCAAGACATAATTCTGTTCATTGTACTCTTTTACTGAAAGTCTCTGCCAACTGTTTATACTTCCTTTAAAATACACAGAAACATCAATGCATTCCTACCAGATATTCCTGCCCTCTTTTTTCCTGACATTTGTTCCCTCGCATCCACTCCTGCTTGGCCTGCAAATCTCCAGAATAGGCTTCAACATAAAACTCTCGGGTTCTTTTCCTTTATACAGAATTCATTTCTCACTATTCTTGGCATGAGCAAAGTGAACGTCCAGGTTACTATGAGAAAATGTACAGAATCCGGTTGGAATATTTACAATAATGTCTTGTCATTTTTGCCTGTTTATTTGTGCATTCATGTCTGGGGTGTTTTTCTTCTCCCAAATTGCATATACTTCTCCAGTGCTCTACTATATTAGATATTTGATAAATCATTTAATAAATGAATGAATGAAAATCTAGGCAGATAGTGAAATTAGCAAGCACTATTTTAACTCAATGTGTAAGTGGAGATTTTCTTTAAATGAAGGCAAAGCAAATCCTTTTATATCTGATAATATACACACGAGTACACATTCAAAGTGCATTTTTCTTGTTTTGCTTTAAACATCTCAGTCAAGGGAAATAAGGGCACTGGATGTGGCTTCTGGGGAGTTTTGTTTCTAAATTTAGTTTAATATTGGCAGAATTCATGTTCATTGGTTCTTTAAAATTGATACTTTGTACAGAGGCAAGCAGCTAGCTTCTTCTTCAGTCTGATGTATGGCTGATCTGTCATGGATAAGATACGTTATCTTCAGGGTAGCAGAAAATGTATGAGGCATCTTGGTCAAAGCAAAAAAATGTGCATTTTTCTCTGAATAATATTTGAGAAAAGAGAATATGTAAGGATAAACTATTCAGGAAAATATATCAGGCTTTCTGGTGTTGTAGAAATCATGCCTAAAGCCTTCCTGTTGATGGCATGGTGGGACGCTGGCTGTTTATTCTGCAAAGTGCTAGAGCACAGTGGCTGTGGCTGTGTGGCTATTTTTTTTTGGCAGATTAAGATTTTTGTGCTGGTCAAATACTAATAATGCTGAAAGGGCTTCTCTCTAAGGGTAGTAACTAGGTTTTTCTGTGCATGAGTAGGGAATGAAGATTTTGGCATCTGTTAAAATGACCTGATGATTTACTGCCGTACACACAGGTCACAAGCCAGGACTCGTGAGTCAGAGGAAAAGGAATGAGACCTCTGCATGTTGATTCGCTTCTTTAATAAAGACAGCACCAAGTTTCACATGGCTCACTTTTCCTGGAAAGACGCAAACTCTGAAGCCCTCACGGTCTACATAAGAAAGCTTCCATGTGCTGTGGGCCACTTAATGAATGATTAAATGAGTCTAAAAATATTAAATCTGAGAAAAACATACCTGCTGTTATAATGAGCTGTGTCGTGGATATATAAAAAGCTTATTTCCTCATACAAATTATACACTTGGATATTTGAATGCTGTCATAATGTCTGACAATCACATTAATCAGGCCTCATATATAGCGACCCTGGGGAAGCTCAACCAGACAGTGGCAGGCGAAAGGTCACACTCCTAGGCTGTTGACAAGTAAGTTAAACAACTGCTCACTCAGGTCTGAATCAATAATTTGGCTATACTTAGATAACCTGCATGCAGCAGATTCCTCAGAGTCTTCGTATACTTAGCACAGCTGAAGCTTCAGTGCAGCTATAGGCTTTTTTTTCTTTCTTCCTTCACACAGCCAACCAGTTCTTTGTTTTTCCCACTCAGGAGTGGTACATAACTAAAAACTTCTGGAATTTCCCTCACATATAAAAAGGGTCATGTGTTAATTTATTGGAAATTAATGAGTATTGATTGCTAAATTTTACTCAATTATAAACATGGAATTTAAATGTTGCTTAGTTGCAGAACTTTTATCAACTCCTAATATTTTTAAGATCTTGAATGCAATTTTGACGTGACAATTTATATATATATCTATATATAGCCAATAATGCAATGATTTATTTTTAGGACATAACTCTTTGGAAATCATACAATTTTCCAAATATCGGAGAATATACTGATTTAACTATCATTTAAAATATTCATTATGAATAGAATTTCTCTACAACATTAGCACACAATTTATGTCTTTAAAATCATTTTGATGATTCAAATAGAAGTCATTGCCATTAATTTCAGTATAGGGATTATGGATCTCTGATATTATAATTTGGTTGCCAAAATAGTGGAATTTTGAATTTCAGTAGTAGCATAACTCTATAACCAGCATAGGAGCTTCTGGTTTGCCCACTTCTCAGCCTTCTTTGCTCTTAGTTCTCCTGTTGTTTCTAGTAGATACATAATTCCTCTGACATGGACCCCATGTGGTTTCTAACTCATAAGTTGTTTCTAACACACTTGTAATTAAATAATGTTTACTTTTTAATTTTTCAGACTTGTTTGGTGTTATATCTCAGGTTTTAATTTTTTTGGTTATTGTACATTTTGAATTTTTTGTTTTATGATTAAAGGTTAAAATTTTTCTTAACAAAGTAATAGGCGAATAGCAATAATACTTTACATGTTATTATTTTTAAAGTAGCTACTCAAGGTAGAAAATGTGGGTATAAAATTTCTCCAGCTGGCAATAGCACCAGCCTTCCTTTTTAAGGATCCAAGAGACTCTAATAGCATAAAAGACTGGTGTTCTTTTCCCTTCTCCCTACTGTCCTTTCCCCTTTCACCCAACCTAGTTCCTTTTCTTTTTGAACAATTTCTTCTCATCTCACAATATCTATTGCACATTTTAGACCTTATTTACTCTTTCAGTTTCTCACACCAGGGAGACAATATGATATTTACTCATGTGACTCTTATTTATTTCACTTATCAGTATGGTCTCAAGGTGCATCCATTTACTTATAAAAGTCTCAAGTTTATCCTTTTTTATGGCTGAGTAGTACTCCATTGTATAAAATATCTCACCTTTATTGTCCATTCTTCAGTTGATGGGCATTTGCATTGTTTCCAAGATTTAGCCATTACAAATTGTGGTGCTACAAACATGGGTGCACATATATTGGTGTGGTATGATGTTTTTAATTCTTCTGAGAAAATACCCAACAGAGGACTAGCTGGGTGAAATGAGTACTCTTATTCTAGTTTTTTGAGAATCTCCAAACTGATTTCCACAGTCTACACTCCCACCAACAATGGAGAAGTGTTCATTTTCCCCACAGCCCCACCAGCATTTGTTATTGGCTGATTTCTTGATGATAGCCATTCTTTCTGGGGTGAGATAGAATCTCACTGTTGTTTTAATTTGCATTTCTCTAATTACCAGTGATATTGAACATTTTTTCATATTTTTATTTTCCATTTGTATTTCTTCAGCTGAGAAGGGGATATTCATCTCAAATGCCCAGTTTTGGAGTGGGTCTCTAAATTTGGGGGTTCTGATTGTTTTCAATTCTTTATATATTTTAGGTAAAGGTACTTTGTCAGAAAGACAATTGGCTAAAGTGTTTTCCCACTCTGTGGGTTGTCTTTCCATGCTATTAGTGCTTACTTTTGCTGTGAAAAAGCTTTTAAATAAGATGAGATCTTGTACTATCTCAGTTTCCCTCTTGAACTTTCTGCCTACATATCTTCAGGATTTCTACCTATTTTCTCTTCCAGAAGATTTATTGTTTCTGTTTTAATATTTAGATCTTTGCTCCATTTTGACTTTAGCTTGGTGCATGGTGATAGATATGGGTCTAATTTTAGTCTTTGGCAGTTTTTCTAGTACCGTTAATTGAAGAGGCTATCTTTCTTCCACTGAACATGTTTGGCCCCTTCCTCAAAGATAAGGTGGCCAAGTGTATTTGTAATTGTGTCTGCATCTTGAAATATGTTCCTCTGATCCTTAGGTCTTTTTTTGCCAGTATCATGCTGATTTTATCACAGTAGCTTTGTAGTATAATTTCAAGTCAGGGATTTTAATGTTTCCTGCTGAGAGAAATAAAAGGAACATGGATAGGAAAGAAAGAAGTCAAATTATCATTATTCACAGATGACATGATAATCTACATAGAAAACCCCCAAAGCTCCACAAAAGACTTCTAGATTTAATAACCAAATTCTGTGTCTTAGCTGGGTACAAAGTCAACACTCAAAATTCAATAGCATTCCTACACACAAACAACAAACTCATTGAGAGGGAAACCACACCCTGTGTAATAGCATCACAGAAAAATAAATACTCAGGAATCAGTCTAACAAAGGAAGTAAAAGATATTTATATTGAAAATTATAGTACTCTGATAAAGGAGATTGAAGAAGATATCAGAAAATAGAAAGGTGTCCCTCACTCATGGATAGGAAGAAACAACTTAGTGAAAATGGCCATACTCCCAAAATTGTTGTACAGATTTAATGTGATCCTGATCCAAAACACCGCTAGCATACCTCATTGATCTAGAGAAATTCATTTGGAAGCAGAATAGACCTAGAATAGCAAAGACAGTGTTGGGCAACAAGAAGGCAGGAAGCATCACAATTCCCAGCATCACATTTTGATGCCTTTTCTATACATAACTGCATCCATATTGCCTGTATTTTTCACTGTGCTGTCTGGCAAGGTTTCTGAGCATCCCAAGGTGTATGGTCATTGTGTTCATTTGTTTACTTGTTCATTTGTCAGTTTACTTTAGATATTGTGAATGTTGAACAATGTCACAAAGGCTGAAAAATACTTAGAGGGTAGAAAGCAAGTAATTTTGAAAAGTATTTCCTGTTACATGAATATTCCAGTTTTCCAGTAAATGGAAGTTATCCTAGATTCTCTACTTCCCTCTAATTGATGCCTATTTTTGTCTGCTAGACAGGATTTACTTAGTAACTGATTCAAGATGCCTCCTCAGTCAAGATAGGAAAACAAAAAAGCCAAACATTTGAAGAGTTTCCTGAATGAATCCATGACTAAGCTATATTTTGACCTACTTTTCAGTTAGATATTCCCTAGAGGTCAGAAGGACATAAGAAAAAGCCTTGTTCTCATAGAAGCAGATTTTGTGTTTATAGGGATGAGCTATTGTGCTGAATGTATGATGGCAGCTCGCTGACCTGAGGACAGCTGCAGGGTGCTGATTTCACACTGAGCAGCGCTGAGCAGCCACAGCCCACAGCGCCTGCCTCGGCCTTGAGAAAGCCTCCATCCTGTGCTCCTGACTCTGCAGCTCGCAGCCCAGTAGCTCTTGAGAGCACAGCACTTGCCGGGTGGTCAGAGAGCACTGAGTCAGGAGCCCCTACAGCCGGGGAGGTGCAGAAACACTCCGTTGTGACTCTACTAAACCCACATTTCCTGGCCATCCTACTTCTGTGCTTCTGATCCAATAGTTCCGCTTTTTCTTTTCCTTTCCTTTTCTATTTTATTTTACAATTTTTTTTTGTAGAGTTTATGAAACTTGTTTAATGCAATAGAAAGTGACTGCTCTAAAAGTGCTTAAAAGCAGAAGTTACACTATTCCAGTGTCTTACGGCTTGTTCTTTAAAGTAGCTTTTGAAAAATAAACTTATTTCACTGTTTGTGGTAATGGAGATTGAACACAGGTTTTTCACACTGAGCTACACCATTAGTCCTTTTTACTTATTTATGTTGAGACAGGGTCTCCTTAAATCAGTAAGTTGCCCAGCCAGGACTCAGACTTGCTATCTTCCTGCCTCTGCTTCCCAGACTGCTGGGAATATAGGCAGGATTCAGTGGGCTTGGCTTTTTAAATTTCTAATGGACAGATACTAATTGTGTGTATTCATAAGGCAGAATATGAAGCTTTGATACACATGAGCATTGCAGAATGACAGTCTGCTGCAGACCCTTCAAATGCCCTCTTTTGACAATTTTGCAATACATACTGTTATTAACTATAATATTATGAGTGTAATGTGTCACCAGAAGATTTTATTCCTGGCTAATTGACACTTTTTCCCACTGACCAACAACTTCACTTCCCCTGTGCATCTTTCTTGTCCCCTTACAAGCTGCTAGTGACCTTCACTCTGCTCATACCTGTAGGAGTTTGAAGATTTTAGATTCCACATTTAAATAAAAAATTGAAAAAATTCTCCAGGGCTGGGGATATAGCTCAGTGGAATAAATGCCTGTCTAGCAAGCGCAGGGTCCTGAGTTCGATCCCCAGTACCGCCAAAAAAAAAAAAAAAAAAAAAAA